>JAQGBS010000265.1:0-24385 GCA_034698545.1 Acrobeloides obliquus | reverse complement strand
GAATCAGGCAACGTGTACATTGAAACGAAAAGAAACGTGGATATAGCTTTTTGATGCATCCCTGCGTGGTCGTGTGGTGAGAAAATCAGGATTAGTATTAACTAATAAGGTTTTGTACTAACCAAGCTGATTAGTTAATACTAATTCTGATTTTCCCGCCATACGACCACGCAGGGATGCATCAAAAAAGCTATACCCACGTTTCTTTTCGTTCCAATGTACACGTTGCCTGATTCAATAAAAGTTCCGTGGTAGCCAACAAAATTTTTTCGACTATACAATTAAAAAGCATAAAAGTATGTAGTAGCACATTGGTAGATGCATACAGATCTACAATTGCTTAAAGGCTAATACACCACGATCAGTTCCATCAGCGCAACGGAAAATTTGCTCTCCGTTTTCGTCTAACCATTGACTATGTTCCAAAACATATAAATCTTTATATCCAAGACGTTTGAATAGCTAAAGTTTTTGCAAATAAAATCGAAGTAGTACAAGGTGTATCGAAAAAACTGGAATTTGGGCGATTTTTTCATGTTTTTTACCCAAAAAAGGACGAAAACATATCTTATTGTGAAACCCAAAAAAGGTCGAAAACATGTCTTTTCGTGAGACCCTTGTCCCCCTTCCCCCCACTTGTGCATCTATATCCTTACTTTTTGAGAAATCAAAGCTGTCGCTTCGGTAAACACCCCCTGATATCCAAGTTCCTTTGCTTGATCATCAAGCCCACATTGTAAAAGGTGGTGAGCAATTCCCCTGCCTGTAAATTTTTTTGATACTGACACAATTATTACATTCAGAAGGCTGTCGAGATCTTGAGGGGCTAAGTCCCAGATCTAAAAATGACAAATTTATGCCGTTTTAAAGTTGAAACAAAAAATGGGTTAAAAAAGTATTGTACAATAATTACAGGGTGTATCGAAAAAAACCGGAATTTGGGCAATTTTTTCATGTTTTTTCGACCCTTTTTTCTTCAAAAATGACCTTTTTGGGGCTAATTTTATGCGAGGAATCGATTACGCGCATTTCCAAAGCTTGAAAACGCTCCCTGACTCAGGAAAATAGATGTGTGTATTGAAGCGAAAATCGAAAAATTTTGAAATTTCTCCTTCAAAATCATATTTCTGAGAGTAATTTCATGCGGGGAATCGGTTGCGCGCATTCCCGAATCTTGAAAATACTTCCTTGACCCTGATACAGAGAAATAAGAGTATGTATTGGAGCAAAAATCGAACATGTACTAATTTCCCTGAATCAGGGAGGCATTTTCAAACTTCGGGAATGCGCGCTTTTGATTTTCCGCATAAAATTAGCCCTAATAGAGTCATTTTTGAAAAAATTTTTGGGTAAAAAAATGAAAAAATCGCCCAAATTCCGGTTTTTTATACACCCTGTAAAAGAATGTTTTGTTTAGGGTGAACGCTAACAGTCTTGAAATCGTTGTGGCATGAGTCATGACATGTCACAACGATTTTATACTGCTGTCACAACGGCTAGCGTCGTGACTCTTCTATCAATGTCACAACGGCTAGCGCCGCGAAATGCATGTCACGACGTTGGCGTTCACCCTTATCACAAATAAATTCCTAGTTGGATAAGTTTTACTCGACTTTCAAGATGTCTAATAAAGTTGGCAATTTTGTGGATTTTCTCGGACTTGGTTTTTGAAGGCGACTCATCAAATAGACCCCCTTCGAAACTTTCATCATTCTTATGCGTATCACTGATAATGGGCCGTTTCATAATTGTTGATAGCCTAATGCCAATTATCTCTCCTTCTGGTGATTTTGCAAGATAGCTCACTGGGTCTTCTAATCCAGCAATTATTAATTCTAAAACAAAAGAGTTTAATAACAAATATCGTTGTATTACAATTCAGCATCGCGAAATTTATTTTTCTCTTACTCCTTTTTTGTTGAGTCGATATCTTTTTGTAAACAATTTTATAAAATTGGTTATGGACAGTCCCCTCGCGCACTGTGTTCTGAAAAATTTTGAAAAAAATGACCATTTTTTCACTAAAAAATGATATTTTCTCGTCAAATATGGCCCTTTTTTCCAATTTTTTCACTAAAATGATATTTTCTCACAAAAATGACCATTTTTTTCGATTTTTCACTAAAAAATGATATTTTCTCACCAAAAGTCGTCAAAAAATGACCGGGTCCCGCAAAATTTTTTCTGGGCACTGTACACATGAAACATACCAATGAAAAAATCTCTGGTTTCATCCGCCGTTAATTGTAGTGATGCATTCAATGGCTCATTATGAAGAAAGTCGTCCTCGAGAAACGCCAACATTGCATGAATATCATCACGAGTTGCATTTACAATAGTATATTCATCTGTGAATGTCATTCCTGCTTTTATACTACCAGATTCACGCCACTAGACCTAAAATATTCGAAAATTAAAAATTTGAAAATAGAAATTTCCCTTTTCCCAAAACAATTCCCGTCTGATTTTTTCGGGAAATTTTCGCCAAAATTTGCCAATTTTTCACTAAAACATTGTAATTTTATGAGCATTTTCAGCTTAAAAACAAGCATTTCTATTAAAAAAATTCGCCTGCGGCGCAAGTTTTATGCTTTAGCTCAAGTATTTCACCAAAATTACCCTAAATTTCCCAATTTTCAACAAAAAAATGTCACAATTTTGAAATTTTTTCACCAAAAATGACCAAATTTTCACTAAAAATATCAGGAGGGCAAAAGTTCGAGAACAGACCGATAAAAATTGGGGACACTACCACTGTCGGATTTTGCGTTTTTCAGTGTTTTCAATACAAAAAAACGCAAAATCCGACAGGGGTAGTGTCCCCGAATTTTTGTCGAGTGTTCCTAAACTATTGGACGTTTTCCCCCCGAACTTTTGCCTCCTGATATCCCAAAATTTTCATTTTTTTCACCAAAAATTTTCGTTTTCTATGCATTTTCAGATTAAAAACAAGCATTTCTCAACAAAAAATTTGAAATAACCCAATAGTAGGATTGAAAAAAATATCTCTAACACATCTGTCTGGGATTCAAGAAGAGAAATTGAGGACCACTGAGCAAAACAAATGATTATTTATTCTATTTTTTAATAAACGAAATTGATACCTTGGCCAAATAATTATGGAAAGAAAACAAGGTTTTCTGCTTCACTGCCAATAAAAATTTCCAAGAAAGTAAAGGGAAAGAAAAAATCAATTTTAGATTTACAAAATCTTCATCATGTTTATAAAATTGAAGAAAATTCGCAGAAAAATTGATTCCGAACACACAAGACTAAACACAAATTGGTGTAGTTTATTTGGCTTAAGTGGACATAATTTCTTTCTCTCGTGTTTTTTTTTCTTTTTTGGCTTCTCCGCCAAAGAAATATCTTCAAATTCCATTCACATATATGCAATTTCATTATGAATAATAATTGGGAAAATGCCAGAAAGTTCTAGCACAAAAAGCTTTTGCACAAAAAGAAAAAAATATTGGTGCTAGTCGAGAATAGTATCCAATGGAACGAAATGTTTACATGTGCTAAAATATTCAGAAAAACATTTATATCAGGGCGGTGGGATACTTGCGGACGAAACTTTTGAAAAATTCAATTTGTTCAAAAATTCAAATTTTTCAAAAAATTTTGAAAAAATCGTCCGCAAATATCCGTCCGCAAGTATCCCACCGCCATATCAGAATACCTTACAACAGTGCATTAAAAGACAATATACAGTGAACGCTCGTTAATCGGGCCACCCTTTAAAGGGGGGAGGGTAAGCACTTTCAGCAGCACTTCCGAAAAAAATTTTTTGAATTTTTGCAAAAATGACTTTTCTAGGGGTAATTTTATGCGAAAAATCGATTGCGCGCATCCCTCGAAGCTTGAAAATGCTTCCTTGACCCTGATTCAGGGGAAAATTGGGTTTTTGGAGCGAAAAATGACAATTTTCGCTCCAAAAACCCAACTTTTCCCTCCGAGCGATTTGAGCCGCTCCGAGCTCAACCTGACCGAGTTATGACGATTTGTAAATTATATTCCGTAAATTAAATTCGTAAATAAGATCCTTTGTAAATTGGTAAATTAGATTCGTTCCTAGTGCCCAAAAATGGTCATTTTGGGGGCATTTTTTCGGGCTCAAAAAACGCTCTTTTGCTATTTTAGGAAGTTTTTAGGGTCAAAAATTTTTTTCGACACCGGATTCGTGTTTTTCAGCTATTTTTACCCCTAGAAATGATGTTTTTAGAAAAAAAATTTTGAAAAAATGCCCCCAAAAATGACCATTTTTGCCACTTTTTTTGCACCACCCTGTAATTATATAAGTTATTTTTGATAAAAATTACCAAGAATGGAATGATTCCGTGAATTGACAACCGCTGTCGGCCCAGCACCTCATAGACAACATCTTCAATCCTTAAATTACATATATTAAAGGGAGGGTGCAAACTATGGCTCTTTCTCCAAAAAAAATTTGTTTTTGAAAAATGACCTTGTGGGGGTGAAAATAGGGTGAAAAATCGATTGCGCGCACTGCCAAATTGTGAAAATGCTTCCTTGACCCTGATTCAAGGAAGGGGGTGGGTGTATTGAAGCGAAAATCAAACATTTTTGGATTTTTATGAGAAAACCGTCAATTCTTAGGTTTTTCTAGGTGGGAATCGATTGCGCACATTCTCGAACCTTGAAAATACTTCCTTGACCCTGATTCAGGGAAAGGATACATATTTACGTAAATAAATTGATTTTCGCTTCAATACACCGGTTTCTTCCCTGAATCAGGGTCAAGGAAGCGTTTTCAAGGTTCGGGAATGCGTGCAATCGATTCCCCGCCTAGAAAAATCTAAGAATCGACGGTTTTCTCATAAAAATCTGAAAATGTAGATGCGGCGTTAGCAGTTGTGCTGGCACAACGTTAGCAGGTGTGCCGGTCGTGCCGCGTTGTAAAACGGCGGCACAACTCGCGGCACGACTGCTAACGTTGTGCCGTAGTGCAACGAGACAACTGCTAACGTCGTACCGAGCGCGGCACAACTGATAACGCGCACCCTTAGTGTCGAAACGCTGTCAAATTTAGTGTCTATGTCCAATTGGGCCTGAAAGTTCATCAAAAATGAATAATAATGGGCCAGTCCTAGCTTCCCATGGAGAAGAAAATTTTTTCTAGACCTCTGAAGGTTTATACTCGCTCTGAGCATAGAAATAGCTTGTGTTTTTCTATATAACACAAATTTGACCCTGGAACATGAAAATTTGGGCACACAGGGTAAAATTTGTGTTATCAAGCAAACGAAGCGGTTGAAGTTCTTCATTTGGATAAACTGACATGATGGTACTCAAAATTAACAGAAATATGCAACAATGTAAATATTTCATTTTGGTTGACGTTGAAAGACTGAGAATCGGTAGAAGTTAGGTGCGGCCTTAATTTAATAAAATAGCGGAGAATGATTTCAATTATTGTATATTCAAGAAAGGACTTTTTTTCAAGCGGAACTATAATTCATTTAAGCATTTGTCCACACGTTTCTATGCTAGTCGTCCACCAGGGATAGTTGTTTTAGGTGCTCGGGTTTAATTGAATAAAGGATTGCTTGTATTAAGAGTCAATGCATTTAATCACCAAAACTTTTTCTTAACAAAATTTTTTTAACACAGTACTTTGTTGAAACAAATAGTATTTTTTAAATTAAATTTTTATTTTTAAACCAAAGATTTTCATATGATTAGGCTTAGGGCCGCCACTAATACGTTCGGACGGCTCCCGAACGAACTTTAGTTCACTAATAACTTAACTAATTCCGTTCGGACGCGTTCAGAAACGTTCTGACGCGTTCGGAAACGTTCAGACGCGTTCGGACGAGCGCCCGAACGCCTATTAGTGATGTTTCCAAACGCAATTAGTGAAGTTATTAGTGAACTAAAGTCCGTTCGAATTTTTAGACTGTAAATACGAGTGCTCGTCGCATTGTTTGGGCTATATCAAGACGACAGAACCGAATCGCTTGGGAGTGGAGCCGGGATGCGGTGTCCTCGATCCGTCGGAAACAGTGCACGTGATGGTCTCGTGCAACTTTGCCATTGAAAACACCAGCGAGGACCGAATCATGATCGAGTGGATCAACACGCCGGAAGGAGCCGCCAAACAGTTCTGCCGCGAGTGGTTTCAAAACGATGGGATATTGCGCCGAAAGAATCTTCCAATTTTTATAATAACCTCAAAATTCGCATATTTCCGACAACTAAAAAATCTGTGGCATTTATTAACTTCAACAGTACATAATAATCATAATAACTTGAGATTTAAGTACAACAAACCCAGTATATAAAACAAGTGAGCATAAGATCATGATGGCGTAGCTAGGTGGAAATTTTCATAGTTAAATGATTGAAAAACAACCCCCTTCCTCCATTAAGGTCTAGCTGCTGGTCAAAAACAATCTTTAAGATTTTTGCCTCTTTTTTGGAAGTTTCATCTATTGTCCGTACTATCTACGCCAATCACGAAATAATTATAGCAACCGACATGTATAGACAGAATTATTTGAGTAATAATCATCCTAATCTCGGTTACCAGAACCAAAAATATTGAGAATTCAGAGATGCAGTAAAATTTCCGCACCCCTCCCCCCACAACACCTATGCTAAATCCAGATACTGGATAGAGAAATTTAGAAAGGCTATAAGCAAAAAATTGTAAAAATTCGAGTTCATTACTATTTGTTTGAAAAGAGCTATCTAAATTGAAAAAAACAAACTCAAATTAATACAAATAATCTTTCCGACCTAACGATATATGATAACAGTAAGAAAGTTTGTCATAGATAGGGTTGCATCGCCATCAATTGGCCGGATCGGTCAAAAATGACTCCCGGTTATTTTTGTGATAAATTTTTTTCAACGATCTTAAAGTTTTTAACATATTTTTTCATAATTTTTGTTTTCGAGAAAAAAAACTGCATTACGAAACAAATTTAATTTTTAAATTAGTCAATTTGAGACACAATTTTATCATAAATTCTTCATTTTACTTATTAGAATTTGTTCTTAAGAATGATTATTTATGACTAAAAGTATCATAAAATTATATTTTTAGCCAAAAGAAATGGTGAATTTGACCGATCAAAATGCAATCCTAGTCATAGACGAGAAATAATTGAATTATTACATTAAGAATAGAGTCTGGCACGTTTATCGATTTTGATCAAAAACTAGAATCACGAAAATGTATCGCTTTTTTTAAACAGCGTAAAAAATGTAATTGAAAAAATTTACATGTGCCGGTCTCTAATTAAGAAATTACAAAATATGATACAAAGTTAAAAACGATAATTAGACTAACGTATTTTTTCTTTGCTTATCACATTATATATCAAATATATATAATAAAGAGGACTAAGCCGAAACTATAGAACGGTTGTTTCCATTATGAGAATGGTCATTAGAATCCATATCCGGAGAACCGAATACGGGTGATCCGATGTATGAAGATGCTGGTGCTAAGGAGTCGCCTTCTTCGCCTGCCTAAAAATTTTTAACTTTAAAATTTTATTTTATGATGTTAGAGATCGAAAATTTTTATATTTTTATCATCAAAATTTCCGATCTCTAGTTGATATTATGCACAAAAACTCAGAACATAAGAGCCTGATATTTTTTTGTGAATTTTGCAGCCAGTATCACATGGGGACTTCCCCAGAAATGCATAAACAACATATTTTTAACCACTTGTTTTGAACATTAGGCCCATGGAATGGGGAAGTGAACGAAAAATTTTGCTGTTTACCTGTAGCAAACGAAGTCTCTGTTCTAATTTTTCATTAAAACGTTGTTTATATCCGGGAGAAATCACTTCCATTAAATCGTATAGCGAGTCATAATATTTGGTAAATAGTTCGAGACGGGTAAAATCGCCTTGCATACAATCCGATCTCAGGGAAGTAACACGCCAACCTTTCAAGGTGAGCTCTAAGCAATGGGGTTGTCCTAAAAGTATAATGGTTAGAGACATGGTAAAAATTAGAAAAAAAATTCCGATTTTTTAAAGTCCACTCTGTATTTTTAATTAAAAATAATCAAATTTTCTCTTAAAATATCCATATAATTTCATTTTTTTAAATCAAAAAGCATCATTTTTCACCAACAAAAGCCTTTTTCTGAGCATTTTTAGCTTAAAAATGGAAAATGTCAACAAAAAATCGCAAAAATTTTGTTTAAAAAACCGAAATCGAACGATTTTTATCGATTTTCCCTACTCTAGTAGAAAATGATACATACCTTCCATAGTTGTTACATTGACAAAAATTAATTCAGATGTTCTGGGAAGCATTTCGGAAACACTGATGGATTGAACGGCAAAGGATAATTGATGAACTGCAGCGATAGCTTCAAGCTCAAGGGAACTTTCTCCTCTGGAGTGTGGTCCACTGTAAAATGCAGCAGTTTTGTTTAATGACATTGGTATAGACCTAAAAAATGAAAAATTTAGTTTAAACAAAAAATTTTTGATATAAGAACTTGTCTCTCTAGTAAAGTGGAAATTTCGTGGTTTTTTTATTGCAAAAAGTGATAGATTCAACGAAATTTTAAACAATAAACAAAGACGAATGTACTTGGTGCACTGTTACCAGATGTAAAGTTGATAAAAAAAATTTCGTTTTTCGTAAACAAATTTATCAAAAACAAAATTTTATCACTAGGACGGTACATACCTCATGATTTTAGCAAATTTTTCACACAAAATTTGGCATTAAAAATCAAATTTCGTGCGAAAAATTAGAATTTTTTATTTTTGAGGTGTGTACCTAGTGCCCCAAAATTTCTACCTCAATTTTAAAAATAAGAAAAAATTTTTATTCAACAAGTAAATAAAACCAAAATCTTGAAAAACGTCCACTAGAATTATATCAAAAGAACGGAAAATGTTACTGAAATATTTCCGCAAGAAAACTTTTTTCGGGTTATGTTCTGCCCATAAAATTGTGCATTTCTGATTCACATGCATTCCCAAAAACTGCATTCATTATCAGAAATTATTCATTTTATTTCGAAAAAAACCATTTTTCATATTTTCTAGTCATCGACCTTTGTTCCCGCCCCGATGCGTCTATATTTTATCAGCCAACACCTTTCGGCTTAAAATTCCTTGAAAAAAATTTTTTGTGTAAAAAATCTCAAGTTTGATTATATCATGAGAAAGGGAGCAACTGTTTTAAGAACAAACTATGAGTCTCGCCGCGGCTGTTCGAGGTGCGCTAGCACGTGAAGCGCATGCTGGATCATTGCCAGGCATTAGCAAAAAAAAAATCAAGACACAAACTTCGGTTGCATTGAGTTCAGTTGCGTCAAAGCAGCCCAAATTTCTGACATGTGCCTACACGACAAATTTTGAGTTAAAAAAAGGGACTCGTGATCAATTTCTTGATTTTCTAGGTAAAATGTTTTAGACTGCACACTAACCGTCTCGGACAGGTGTTTGAGACGTTAAACACACACGTGCTAAACACGGTCGCCATTAGCGACCCAATGGCGCAAATTTTTGATAAATTATAAGAGACAACGGAGAAAATCTGTACCGTTTTTGATAACAAAAAATGAGTTTTTGCGAAAGTACACCCTCAGGAAGGCAAGGGTACGAAAAATCAGAGGTACCTCCAACTGTCCAAGCGTAGAAAATTTATTTACGGGAGTATATCTTCCAAAATCGAATCGATTGTGCCCCAAGTATTCCTCTACCGATTGCTTTTTAAAAAGAATTTAAGGATTTTTAGAAAAACCGTGAGTGAACAGTCAAAAATCCTGCTCCGCTACCACATTAACGCATCTACAACACCCGGATCAAATCGGATTCACCTCAAATCGTTAAATTGGGAGTTTTTACGACCGGGAATCGATTGATGATAGTTTCAGGAGCTAAAAATTTTTCCTGGCCCATCTATTGCAGGATTTTTTGGACAAAAACCTGTTAAAAAGTAAGGGTACCACCAACTTCAAATTGGCATAGAAAATTTATCATAGAGGGGAGTTTTATGTGTCAAAACAACGGAGCAAATTTCAAAATTAAAAAAAAATCTGTGGCTAAACGTCTTGAATTCAAGTTCGAGACGTTTCGCGTCTCGAATTAGTTGTAATTCGAGACGTCTAGCGCGTCTCGACCTCTTCCAGACGGTTAGCGCGCAGCCTTAGTGTAAAAAGGTGCGCAGATTAAAAAAGAAGAGAGAATGTCTGCTGAACATGTGAAAGAAAAAAGGATAATGAGAATTTTGAAGTTAGAACTAGACTACGAAACTACATACATTTTCCATAAAAGAGAACATTTGAATGGGGATTACAATTTTTTAGATAATTTCTCTCTTTTCAGACAAAAAACCATTTCACGTAGCATTTATATTTGACTTTTAAAAAATGAGCTAATTTGAGAAAAAGTAACCACAAAACTTACTCAATGGGTGAGTTGATTCCTAAACTCATGCTGCACCGTTGGCATGGCATACTAATAGGAATTGGAATAAAGCTAGTCATTTTGGTTAAAAGAATCAAGGCCTAAAAGAGCGATCAAGAACTAAATGAAATCGTCAAACTACAGATCGGGAAGAGTACAACACGTTGAATAATGAATTCTTGTCACGCTTTGGTCTCAAGAACAAAAAAGATAAAAAGTCAACCACGCGTAAGCGCCTTAAAATGATCGTTGTGTATTACAGCACAACAGTGAAAGTATAAAGTTTAAAGGGCCTCAATGTGATTGATAATGATGATAATTAGGGTAAACGGTCTCGAGCAGTCTTGAAACACAATTTGAAGCGCGCTAGAAGATAGCCGTTTCGAAATCGTCCCCGAAACCGAGACTCAAACCGTCTCGAAACGGGTTGAATGTGTCTGAACATTGACACGAAAATTCTGAATTTTAAATTTTTTGGTACTACTTCGGATTAACGACCGTGATGTTTTTAGAGCATATGTGCGAAAAAATTTTGCGCGGAAAATTTTTTTACGCGAAAAATTTTTTTACGCGAAAAATTTTTTGCGTGGATATTTTTTGCCAGAAAATGAAGAATTGTTTGGAGATGGCATTACCGAGGAAGTAGAAGACACGAAATATGTTAGTCTTGGAGATAACGAAAATCATTATTCTTTTGACGACGATGTTGATGATTTTACTCGATATTCTGATACTGATAAGAAGGACTCTCTAAAAAAATTTCTGCGCAAAAAATATTTTCCGTGCAAAAAAATATTTTCCATGCACGAAAAATATTTTCCGCGCACGAAAATTTTTTTGGCGATTTCTCGTGATTTGAAAAAAATTTTTAGCGAATTATGCATATTTTTTGATGACGCATTTCGAATTTTTCACATAAAAATTCACAATTTTTTGCGCTTCCGCTCGAAAAAATGCGAATTGGGTACTTAATTTTTTTTTCACGAATTATCATCAAAATCATGTCCCCTTTTGTCCACGTATGTTAAAGCTATTTTATAAAAGAAACGAGACTAATCATTAGCTCAAAAAACATTCGAACCAGACCGTGCAAGGGATTTCGAAATGACGAGGAGCAATTTGGCCTATCGGAACTCTGCACCTAACACCTAACTATGGACGAACACTGACTTCGACTTTCACTTGAGTGGGTCGTTCCTTCCCCCATTTTATACGTAGTCTTTTGGATGTCTAGCTAGAAATGGGCGGGGCTTTTCTTGGCGCACATCCAGCTGCAAAGAAAGAAAGACTGGTAAACGACTATTAGATGAGAGTGACGAAGACTCTGTCTACCTTGAATACTACCAAAATAGAATGTGTGTGACTAGAGGAGGGAATCCCCCCGAATTTTTCCTAAGAGACCATCGATAAGCAATCACATCAATAGTGGCGAACATTGATCTTTCGCAAATTATGCACAAATAATGTGTAAGGGTGATGAAATCGAGCTGGTTTGCCCGAAGGCACAATTTCAAATGTTAATAAGCATTTTATCCGAGTAATAAAAAATGAATATCAAATGAAAAAATGAGAGTGAGCAAGAGGGGGAACGGCCTTATCAGTCGAAAGACGAAAAGGCCAGTTGATTGTAGCTAAATTCGTCTTTTATAAAAGATACAAGTCTTATGTTTGAGTAAAAAAGTAAAAAAGATCAATCACGTGACTTTACAATATCGTTCTTCAATCGCCTTGCACAGGATTGCCTTATTGTACAGTGTGCTTAAAATGAAGAAAATAAGGCAATGCTGTGCAAGGCGATAAGAACGATATTTTTAAGCCACGTCATTTGTCTTTTTTACTTTTGTACTAGTGATGTGTCGAAAAAAGAAATTTGGGGATCGAAACGATACACCACCAGAAAGGCGTCTTTTATAGGCCTTCTGAAATTCGAATATTGTACCTTCGGGTACAAGTGTCGTACCCTGCGGTAATTTTTGTTAAATTTTCATGTAACTTATTTTAAAAAATGGTAATTCTTTAAGTTAAACCAGGTACAATTATCGTACTCAAGGTACGGATGTTGTATCCGAAAAGTTTTTTTTTGCCAAGCCTGGTCGCGCGACAACGTTTAACAAAGTTTTTTATTGAGCTCGACAACGTTTAACAGCGTTTTTTATTTAGCTCGACAACGTTTCACAGCTCATTTAACAGTGTTTTTTAGGCGCGACAACGACTAACAAGCACCCTTACCGTTTCAATCATTAAAAGCGACCAAGAAAAGAAGAACTCAAGATCAAGGAAGCCAACTAGAAATGAGAATTAAGATTCCATGAGTGAATGAAAAGCTCATCATCGAGAAGTATTACCATGGATTTATTCCACGAGAGGACGTGCCGGATTTGGTGAGGAAGAATGGCCATTTTCTGCTACGAATCACCGAGCCGTTGATGGCACAGAGCGTCATCATTTCCGTCATGTGGGACGAGGAACAACCTCCGAGAAAGGGTGTAGGTTTTTGCGTTGTTTTACTTGTCAAACACCATTTACAGATCAAGCAAAAAAAAAGAAAGCACTGTAAGTGATTTTATATGAGCATATTTGCGTATTTTAGCCAATCTGAGACATCAAGGAATAAGGAAATTTACCTCCAGAGGAGCTTGAAAAACGAATATATGAATTGAGACATCACCCACACATCATCCTTGTAGACAATGGTAGTGACCAAGATGAGATCGAAAAGGGTGAGGAAGAGCAAGAAGAAATTGAGAAAGAAAAAGAACTACGCGAAAAGGAACTACCCGCTTTTGTGCTTGTTCAATTGACCAAGTTAAAACAGCTCCTTCAGCATTGTCCCGATTGTGGGTCATACGTGGGCAAGGGGTGGGTTGACCCACCCCCATATCGCCGCAAGAGGGTAAAATGTAGAAAACATGTCGCAGTTGGGTGTGATGGATGAGGGAAAAATTGTATAGCAGATCGGCGCGAAGCACCGACCTGCGACGTTTTTTTTGATCGACAAACGTATCGCATTTGGGTTTTCGACCTACCCCCTTGCTCATGTATGTTGTGGGTCTGTTTCAGATTGCAATAAGCAAGAAAATTTACCACTAGAGGAGCTTGAAAAACGAATACATGAATTGAGACATCACCCACGCATCATCCTTATAGACAATGGTAGTGATCAAGATAAAAAAAGTTTCCGGATCCCAAAAAAGCACAAAAATGCACTTTTTTGCGCCACCCTCTTGTATTCTCAATTCATTGTTGTTCGAACTATAAGACATTTTGCTGTATAGTTTGAACTCTGTTCATTTTTTGTTTGATGAACGAGCATTAAACTAATAAGTGCAACTGTCCCTATAGCCCAAGGCATCCGCTTAACACAATGAATAAAGACTTGGCCCCAATAATAAATCATCCAAGACACGTGCTCAAAAAACTGGTTTGTGAAACCCCATCACATGTTCTAGGTGGTTATAGACGGTTCGAAAAAATGGTGTGCAGTAAAATGAAAGAATTTATAGATTGGTATCATGCGCCGGACAATCGCTCTACATAGATATGCGTTCAAATTTCATTGACAGAAAAGTCCACCTTAACTTTAATTTGTCTGTCTAAACATATTTTTGTTTATATTTTTCATGTTCCAAAATGGAATGGAAGTCGAAAAAAATTGAGTCTCTTATTTTGCAGGTTCTTTAGTCTGTGTCAACGTGATAAATTTGTTATTGTCGAAAAACTTTTTGCTTCACAAATTTTCATCAAATGAACATTGTATAGCTAAATGAGACGAACAAAATGACACCAAAATTATCCAATTTGAAAATTGTTTTGGGTTATTGACACGAAAACCCTGAATCAGAATTTTCGTTTCAATAACCCAAAACAATGTTCAAATTGGATAATTTTGGTGTCATTTTGTTCGTCTCATTTAGCTATAAAAATTGCTACAATGTTCATTTAATGAAAATTTAAAAAATTGATGCAAAAAATCAATTTAAAATTAAAAAAAGTTTGTATTACAACGAAAAGCATGAAAAATTTCAAACACAATTATCTCGAAAACCACAACGATTCAGAATTTATCGTAAAAACAAAAAATGCTCCATGAACTTTCCGAATATCAACAAAAATTGGGCAACTTTTTTTCCCACTGGTCTCGTAAGGGTGAGCGTTATCAGTTGGGCCGCGTTCGGCCCGACGTTAGCAGTTGGGCCGTTGCACTACGGCCCGACGTTAGCAGTCGGCCCGTGGAGTTGGGCCGATCGGGCCGCCGTTGTAAGGCGCCATTTATACTTCCGTCGCGTCGCGACAGTGCATTTTGCGTCGTGCGACGCGTCGTACGACACAAAAACGCACTGTCGCAACGGAAGTATAAATAGCGCCTAAAACGGCGGCCCGACTGATAACGCGCACCCTAAAGCCCATACTTAAAAAAATGTGTAAGTGTAAAAATTACACTTACACAATTGAAAAAACCACCTAAATTCTAGACTTTTTTTTATTCCTTACACATAACAATTTACACTTAACAATTTTACAGCGCTGCTTGTTTTTTTGTTTATCTAGAAGGATCGACGAATAAAGAAAAAAGATCAAAGTCGAAATGTCCAGCAAAAAGACACATTGATTCTGATCATAAAGCGAATGCGCCTATATATGCGAACTTCATTCGGTCACGTCATGCAAAGATACTTATAATGAGAGAATTTAGGGCCGGCTATTTTTAGAGAGATCGGTTCTCGTCCGGTTTTGCTGACTGCGACTGATCTTTAAAAGGTACGGAAGTTTGATGATTGATCATTTCTGTGTGTCAACAAAACTCATAACATACCGAGTGAACCGGCATTGATCAATGTTGTGCGTGAAATAGGGACACGGCTTAAAGGTAAAATAGTCGTTGTTAGAGCCGATACCACTATCGAATGGAGATGGTGGTGCAAGATCTAAAATTTTCAAAAATTGAGTTATAATTCCAGTCTACTCGGAAAAACTCTGTGTAAAAGTTCATGAAAAATGGAGCATTTTTTGTTTTTACGACAACCTCTAAATCGTTGTAGTTTTCGAGAGAATTGCGCGTGAAGTTGGCGATTTTTGAAATTTTGTGTATTACAACGAAAACATGAATGCAATGAAAATTCGTCCCTGAATCAATAAAAGTTGTGTATTGACACGAAAATTTAAAATATTTTGGCAGTTTTCGTAAGTCGATGAAAAACAAAAAATTTTTTATTTTCGCGCCAATACACAACTTCTGTGTATTGCCACGAAAACATGAATGTAGTGAAAATTCGTCCCTGAATAAATAAAAGTTGAATATTGACGTGAAAATTTAAATTTTCGAGTCAATACACAACTGTGATTGATTCAGGGACGAAGTTTCACTACATTCATGTTTTCGTGGCAATACACAGAAGTTGTGTATTGACGCGAAAAGTCAAAAATTTTTCGTTTTTCATCGACTTACAAAAACTACTAAAAAATTTTCGCGTCAATACACAACTTTTATTGATCAGGGTCGAATGAATTTTCGGCATAGATAAGAACGGAATGGAACGATCGTTCAAGCAACACATGAACGGGATGACCAAGAACGGAACGACAACTGTGCTTGTAATTGCCTTCATCGTTCCGTTTTTGTGTATACCGAATTTTCACTGCGTTCATGTTTTCGTTGTAATACGCAAACTTTTTGAAATTTTTGCGGAAAAATCAATTTTTGCACCAATTTGTTAAATTTTTATAACATGAACATTGTAGAAAGTTTTTATAGCTAAATGACACAAAAATGATTCAATTTTAAAATTGTTCTGGATTATTGAAACGAAAACATGAATCAGGGTTTTCGTTTCAATAATCCAAAACAATATTCAAACTGGATAATTTTGGTATCATTTTGTTCGTTTCATTTAGCTATAAAAAACTGCTACAATGTCATTTGATGAAAATTTAAAAAATCGATTTAAGATTCAAAAAAGTTTATGTATTACAACGAAAACATGAACAATTCCAAACGCAATTATCTCAAAAACTATAACGATTCAGAACATGTAAAAACAAAAAATGCTCTATTTTTCATAATTTTTCCGAATATACAATTTTTACATAGAGTTTTTCCCGAGTGGACTGATCCTTTAAGACTAGTAGTACATGGCATGATAAATAGTAAAGAATTTCTTCCATATACAGGAATGCAAAATTTGCTAAGAGCCAA
Source organism: Acrobeloides obliquus (assembly GCA_034698545.1). Classification (NCBI taxonomy): domain Eukaryota; kingdom Metazoa; phylum Nematoda; class Chromadorea; order Rhabditida; family Cephalobidae; genus Acrobeloides; species Acrobeloides obliquus. The sequence continues at coordinate 7,775 of JAQGBS010000265.1, read as the reverse complement.
ACGAATTAGTTATTTTTATGATTAGCTTATCAAGAACGGATCAAAAATCATCCCATAAATGATATTGCTATATATAAATGCTTACCATGAATCTGAGAGCGGTGCACCGGCGACGGTGGAGGTGAAGAAGGAACACTATATACTTCACGATTGACCAGTCCTAATTCTCGCATGATGGAGAGCAAAAAATGTAATTTATATAGCAAAGTTAAACTAAAAATATCCTTTATTCGTTATTTAAACAAAAGAAAGAAAAAATCGGCACGAAGAAATATACAAACATAATCAGTGAATGTGTGATAAAGAAAGAGTAGTTTTGTTTGTGGTTAGCACAGCCCCTGGGGCTGCGCACTTTTGCAGTTTTTTACGCCCATTTGTCGATATTTTTGTCTCACGCAAATTGGATAGAGTACATACATACTCTCCGGTGCATACGCACCTGCTAAACAGTTATGCACATTACTTGTAGCATCAATTTTTGTGCATGCTAACAGAGCTAGCGAGGTTCCTCCATAAAAGAACTGTATATTGAAGTATGTTTCCTTGACCCTGATTCAGGGGAAATCGTGGATGTATTGACGCGAAAATGAACTAAAGTTCCAATTTTGTGCATGCTAATAGAGTTAGCGAGGTGCCTCCATAAAAGAACTGTGTATTGAAGTATGCTTCCTTGACCCTGATTCAGAGAAAATCATAGGGTTCGAATTTTTATGCCTTGGGGGTAAAAATTCGAATTGAGGTGCCTCCATAAAAGAAATATGTATTCAAGCACTTTATTATATTAAGAGATTTATACTTCGAGCCGCCAAAAGTATGAAAAGACACGGCTTTAGAACAAATTAATAAAGTTACAAAAGAGGCAAATACAGGTTCTGGTTGAAATTCCCTGACAGTTATAAGTGTTAATGTTAATGGATTAACAAGGAACTCTCAAGGCTTAAGCCTAAGCCTATGCCTAAGACTAAGCTTAAGCCTAAGCCTAAGCTTAAGCTTAAGCTTAAGCCTAAGCCTAGACCTAAGCTTAAGCCCATTCCTAAGACTAAACCTAAGCCTAGGCCTAAGCTTAGGCTTAAGCCTATTCCTAAGACTAAGCTTAAACCTATTCCTAAAACCTTAGGAATATATATATTCCTAAGACTAGCCTAGGCCTAAGCTTAGGCTTAGGCCTAGGCTTAGGCTTAAGCTTAGTCTTAGGAATAGGCTTAGGTTTAAGCCTAAGCTTAAGCCTAAGCCTAGGCTTAAGCTTAGGTCCAGGAATAGGCTTAGGCTTAAGCTTAGTCTTAGGAATAGGCTTAAACCTAAGCCTATTCCTAAGACTAAGCTTAAGCCTAGGCCTAAGCCTAGGCATAGGTATAAGCTTAGGCTTAAACCTAAGCCTATTCCTAGACCTAAGCTTAAGCCTAGGCTTAAGCTTTACTTAAATTTTACTCCTTAAAATTAAGTAGTAGGATAGGCAAAAAATTTTTATGTAATTTATGGGGTATTTGCTTTTAGAATTTGTTATGATTTGATACAATAAAAATTTCTACTCTGCTGGGGTCAAACTCGCGCCAATAACATGAATGGCCAGCGCGTCCTAGCCATTCAGCCATGCGCGCTTAGCTTTTTTGAATCTCGCCATGAAACATGAAGTTTATACAAATTTGAGATCAAATATCAATCTTTTTAAAAAATACAAATTACAAAACAACAAATAGGAAAGACTTCATATATCTCTCAATACAAATTGAATATAAAAAATAAGAAAGATCCAGAATCAATTTTTAAAGGGGGTCCGGGTAAAAAATTTTTTTAACAAGTGACCCTCTAGGGGTAATTTTATGAGGAGAATCGATTGCGCGTATTCTCGAAGTGTGAAAACGCTTGCTTGACCCCTGATTCAGGAAAGGAAACGGTGTATTGAAACGAAAATCAAGAGTTGATGCCATATGATAGAGCACAAAATTTCGAGCATTTTTTGCTTTTACAGTACCATTTGAAAATCTAACCGTAAAAAGTTATGAGCGAAACAAAAAAATTTTCAAATGTGTTTCAACATTGAAACGAAGAGCTTGTACACCTAATTTTGTTTATTAAAACGATTTAATAATGCGCACAATCCATTCGGCGCCTAGAAAAAACCCCGACTTTCCCTGAATCAGGGCCAAGAAAGCTTTTCACTCTTTGAGAATACGCGCAATCGATTCCCCGCATAAAATTACCTCTATAAAGGTCTTTTTAAAAAATTTTCGGGTCCAAAATTCATGATAAAATTCCGCGAATGAAAAATATTTTGGATTATTGAAACGAAAATCATGAATCAGGGTTTTCGTTCCAATAACTCGAAACATTTTCAAATTTCAATAATTTTGGCGTCATTTTATTTGGATAATAATACTCAAAGGAGTTTGGAAATAATACTCAAAGGAGAAAGAGCACTCGATCAGGAATAAAAAAATGATGCAAGTCGAAGAAAAAAGAAAATTGGACGCTCCTTCTTTGCTAGGCAATGATGTAACACGAATGGAGGCTTTTAGTTTGGCCAATTTCGAAACATCTACTGGTTAGGAGTGGAGAGAGTGGTGGACTTTTTCTCTATCTAGCTGGACGTGCATACGGAGGAGGAGTATTTTCAATGACCACGCTTATGCGGTTGCTAAAAAAATATATTTTTAAAAATTATAAGTTGATCGTGTTTCCATGGTGCATAAATATAAATTGTTTTGTCTAGACTTGCAGACTTGTATTGGGTTGTAGAATAAGTTGTTGCCGCTCAAAAAATACATCTAAAATCGGCATTTTTCGTTCGTTTTCGATGAAATTTTTTTTCAATAGTAAGCAAGAATGTATGACGAATATGATCCAATCAGTCTTTTTGAGCGTAACTCATGTTTTCGTGTCAATACTCAAACTTTTTTAAACAATTTGGCTCTCAAAGATCGGAAATCTGTTTGAAAATTCGATTTTTTTACCCTTTGGTTCCCCCTTGGGGTAAAAAAATCGACTTATATAGCCAAATATCAATAGTTTAAAATAAGGATACATCTTTGAGAGCCAAATTGTTAAAAAAAAGTTTGAGTATTGACACGAAAACATGAGTTACGCTCAAAAAGACTGATCGGATCGTATTCGTCATACATTCTTGCTTACTACTGAAAAAAAATTTCATCGAAAACGAACGAAAAATGCCGATTTTAGATGTATTTTTTGAGCGGCAACAACTTATTCTACAACCCAATATTCTCTATACTACAGGGTAAGGCAAAATAATGTAACTTTTTAACTGAACAATTTTGGGGGTAATTTTATGCGAGGAATTGATTGCACGCGTCTTCGAGCCGTTTTTTATTTCAAAAATCGATTTTTGATTCAATTTTGAACCTAAAAATCGATTTTGTGTCCAATTTTGAGCTCAAAAATCGATTTTGAGTCCAATTTTGAGCTCGAAAATCAATTTTTGACCCGATTTTGAGCTCCAAAATCGATTTTGAGTCCAATTTTGAGCTCAAAAATCGATTTTTACCTCGATTTTTTGGCTCAATTTTGAACCCAAAGATCGATATTGTGTCCAACTTTGAGCTCAAAAATCGATTTTGAGTTCAATTTTTAGCTCGAAAATCAATTTTTGACTCAATTTTGAGTTCAAAAATCGATTTTTGACCCGATTTTGAGCTCAAAATCGATTTAGAGTCCAATTTTGAGCTCAAAAATTGATTTTTGCCTCAATTTTAAGTTCAATTTTGAACCCAAAAATCGATTTTTTTTTTTGCTTCCCCGGCCCTGATTCATTGAATTTGATGGTATATTGACGCGAAAATTGCTTGAACCATAGAAATGTTTTATGATTGAAAAATGCGTGCAATCGATTTTTCCTCGCATAAAATTATCCCCGAAATTATTCCTTTTAAAAAATCATTTTTTGCACCTTATAATTTTGACAATTTTTGATGAATTAAAAAACTTACACCCCGATAGCTTCTTCATAAGTCGGAGGTGCGGCATTAACATGTCTGGCATTAGATGTCTCGCATGACCTAATCTCAGACTGCTGCTGATGATGATGCACCGACTGTGGCGTGGCCCAAACACGAGCGGAACGGCTATGAGCATATCGTGTACGCCTTCGTCTTGGTGTCGACTTCAATTGAATTTTTGAGGTAAACCGGAAGATAAAGTAGCTGATGCCCAGCAGGGTGCCACATAAACCAAGTGAAAAGAAAACCCAGGTGCGAGTTACCTAAAGTTTTTATTTTAATATATTCGGAGCTATTGTAGATCAAGGGGGTACCCCAGGGTCAAAAATCGAAAAAATTTAAAAAAAGGAAAATAGATGTGTGTATTGAAGCGAAAATCGGAAATTTTTCGATTTTCTGCCTCAAAATCATCCTTCTGGGGGTAATTTTATGCGAGAGATCGATTGCGCGCATTCCCGAAACTTGAAAATGCTTCCCTGATTCAGGGAAATGAGTATATGTTCGATTTTCGCTTCAATAACACTCTTATTTCCCTGAATCAGGGAAGCATTTTCAAGCTTTGGGAATGCGCGCATCGATTTTTCACATAAAATTACCCCTAGAAAAGTCATTTTGAAAAAATTCCTCCGTTTAATGACAGCGACCACGCAGGGATGCCGGGGGGAAAATTTGGTATATATAGCAAGTCGATTTCTTTATATACCAAATTTTCTCGCCGGCATCCCTGCGTGGTCGTTATGTCCCCCGTCGGATGTCATAAAACGGAGGTTTGACATATATTCATGGAATTCAGTGTATAAAAAAATACATTTTCATCGCCTTGAGATAACCAAATTATGCCAATGATGAAGAAAATTATAGCCAACAGTAAGAATATGCCAACTGCAACATTTAACCTGAAATTTAAACATCTTGAATTGGTTTAAAAATATACAAATCATACCAATTAATTGTTTCAGCTGACTTTTTCGCCGTTTCATACCGACGTCTCAAATACTCAGAAGAGCGGATAGATGAAAGAATCGTCATAGAGAATCATCCAAATTTGATTTTCAGGGCTCTTTCCTAAATTTATTGGAGAACTTGATCGTGTTGAAAATTTTTTTAAACACTAAAATTTAGTTGGCTTTTTTAAAAATTGTGTATCTTTCCACTAGGGTTGTCCATGGCGTACCAAAATGCCGAAAAAGTGGCACTATAACATTCGCCACGAATCTCACCACGCTAATTTTCGCCAAGTTGTTGTGGCGAACGTGAAATGTGGTAAAAGTTAAGTGCCAAAAAAGTGGAGCAAAGGGTCAAAATTTCAAAAAAGATGAGCCAAACGACTCAGCTCACCGAGAGCTTCAAAATGAGTACCAATATCATGGGTTTTGGGGTGGGGTATTGGGCCAGTCCTTGCCTCAGACAGCAGCTGAGAGCTGCATGCAACTGCTGCGTGGCCCAATCAGCTGCTGCGTGATCAAACAGCAGCCGCGCCGCAGGCACTAGAAGTTTCCTTAAGCTTACGGAAACGCCCTTACGGAAATGCCCTTACGGAATTTTCTTACGGAATTTCCGGACATGCCCTTACGCAAATTCTCTTAAGGAAACTCTGTAAGGGCATTTCCGTAAGCAAATTCCGTAAGGACATTTCCGTAAGCGTAAGGAAACTCCTAGTGCCGCGCCGCAGCAGCTGTTTGGTCCGTGCAGCGCGCTGCGGCGCAGCTGCTGTTTGATCCACGCAGTAACTGATTGGGCCACGCATCAGCTGCGCCGCAGCTGTTTAGTCACGCAGCTGCTGTCTGAGGCAAGGACTGGCCCATTGACCCATAGCCGAGTGGTAACGTGCTAATTTACAGTTTATAGGACGCGGGTTCGAATCCCAGTCCAAAATTAAAGTTCTCCAAAATCCATGAAAATTTTTGCATATCTCTATTTTGGCCCCTAAAACACTTTGCAATCCTTTTTTGTTGGTACACACTTGCTGCAGCTGTATAGTAATGCTAAGCTTTCATTACTATACAGCTCCAGCAAGTATGTACCAACCGAAAAATGATTGCAAAGTGTTTTAGGGGCCAAAATAGAGATATGCAAAAATTTTCATGGATTTTGGAGAACTTCAAATTCGGGGTGGGATTCGAACCCACGCCCTATAAACTGCACAATTAGCACGGTACCACTCGGCCATAGGTCAATTTGAAGCTCTCGGTGTGTTGATTCAGGGTCCGAAAGGGGCCGGCCCCCGTGGCCGGTCCCAGCCCGGGGCTTTTGGGGGCCGGCGGGCTTTTAGGGACCGGCCTCGGCCCCTTTTTCGGATCCTGATTTTCTCTAGACCTCCCAAAGCCCCCGCCTCCCGGGGGACGGCCTCGGCCCCCAAAAGCCCCAGGGGCCGGCCCCTTTTTCTGACCCTGTGTTGAGTGGTTCAACTTTTTTTGTAATTTTGACCCTTTGCTCCAACTTGTTGACAACTTTTTGAACGCAGCCTTATCAATCGTTTCTTTCAATAAACAGACTTGTATTAATACAAACAAGGAACACTGCTGCTGCACCGCTACCTTGAAACCCATAAAAAAGCATGTTTATAAAAACATGTTTTTTGCTTTAATCGTAATAAAATCCTGGCTTGATAAACAAACAAATTTTTCAAATCAAAACATTGGGAAAAAAGCAAAATTTTTGGAAAAATTCCATATCGTAAAGTTTCGTGTACAAAATTTCGACATCAAACAAACAAAATGCCCGAAGAAAGGAACTGTTGTAAAGCATGTTCTATTTAGCCCTAAGAAAAGAAGATCGGTATTATTTGATTTCCATTTGAGACGACACGACAAGGAAAAAAACGAATGCGGAAAGGTTTTGTCGAACCAATATGAATCATGAAACCAAACAAAGCAAACTGTTTAAAAGACATTTTCACGATTAGCTTTGGTTTTTTTTGAAACGATGAAAATGATAATAAAACAGTGGAAAAAGGCGTAAGAGTTTGAGTAGGTGTTTTAGAACTTTTCAAAAGCTATGAATAATTGCACAATTTCATTAGATTATAAAATTATGAATCGTATAGAAAATTTTATTAAGTAAAAGCTCCAGACTTCTTATCACAAATTTATTATTAACTCTCATAACCTTCAGTTTTAAAGAGAAAAAGCAATAACACAAGACATGTAAGTAAACAGAAAAGTAAATATGAATCGAAATTATACGACTCCAACACATGCAAAAATATATATAAATTATTTAAAGTGGCGAGATATTTAACTTGGAAGTTGATATAGTAAAAAATGGGACAAAAACAAAATGATCACCACATGGTGTAGTGGTTAGTGCGTTCGGCTAACAGTCAAAAGGTCGAGGGTTTGATTCCCGGGTGAGTCATTTTATTTTTGCCTATAAACTTCAAAGTCAAAATGCAAAAAACCGATGAATTTGAAGTTGATAGTCAAAAACAAAATGACGCACCAGGGAATCAAACCCTCGACCTTATGACTTCTTTCAAAACCATCTAATCAAGCTTTCGAAATAACACTCCACCTGTATAGGATATGAAAACTTGTATTTTCACAACTAAAAATGACCTTTTAAACCAGAAGAAAGAATGTTTGCTCCAGATTCAGAATTTGATCATCAAATATTTATACATATATGTTTCTGAAACGTCTGTCTGTCACAACTATATCTCAACTTCGACGTTGTGTCGGATTATGAAAGAGCATGACCGATTTTACTTAAAGGGGGAAGTCATTGCGGGTTATCGACAAAAATTTTTTCGGCGAAAAATGATCGAGGAACGTAAAATAAGCCTAATATTGGATGAAAACTAGTAATATTAACCCGAAAAAA
>JAQGBS010000264.1:0-24410 GCA_034698545.1 Acrobeloides obliquus | reverse complement strand
TTTCTGATGTTTTAACAAATAGATGTAGGTTAAGTGTAAAATTATTGATACTGTTACGATAATTACTATGATAGCGATACAATTGTAATAAAAGACCATGATAGTCGGATTTAATGTGGCGTCATAGCCTAAAACAGTGTCATCGAAGAATTGATCCATAAAAGGGTATTCTTGAACTGTAAAGTTTCTAGAATAAAATATTATTGTACAGGTTGTTCAATGATCTGTCCCTCCCCATTTCAAAAATTCGCCAACAATCGAGTTTAAACCCGTCTCCGTCGCCCAACAGCTTAGGGATCGTTCATATATCACGTGATCAGCGTGAGGGGTAGCTGAAATGATCACAATGGGAGGAGGGTCAGGCAATTGATAACGTGATCAGACACGTAACGAGGGGCAATTTCCGCCCCCCCCCCCACGAAATCGAAAAAATGAAAATTTTTCCTAATAGTCCCCCTTATGTTTTTGGCCAAAATTTTTGAATAATTTATAAAAAATTGCCAAAATCGAAAAAATTGATCAAAATCAAAAAATGCCAAAATTGAAAAAATTAGTCAAAATAAGTCAAAATCGAAAAAATTTCTATTTTTACATAAAAAATGCCTATTTCTTAGGCATTTTCTTCTTAAAGAAAAAAGTTGATCATGATCACGGTGGCGGGAGGGATAAGCCCGTAATCATGTTTGATCATGGAGGGGGTAGGGGGGGGGGTCTAAAAATGTTAAAAATTTAATCACGTGATATGTAAATGACCCCTTAATTAATTGCCCCCATCATTAGATTTGTTAGGAAAAATTTTGTTGGAACAGCATTGAATCTCGATTTTTAACCCAAAAATACTGAAAAGTACGATTTTTTGAGTTTTTCGATTTCCTATCGATTCCTCTCACAGAAAAATCCACACCTTTTCTACCACCTAATTCTCTTGTATGATTTATGGACAAAGAAGAGTTAGATCTTTTCAATAGAATTTTTCCTAAAAAATCCTGATTGAGGCTATCATATGAGCCCTAGGACGACTGAAATAGAATTGAACTCGATTTGGCAAATTGTTGAACCCCCGGAGTAATTATTGATTCATATTATAATTACCTTAACTCCTTAATACCAACTCTGCTTCGATATAAAAACTGTGTTGTTGAACAAAGTATTAACACATAAAGTACAAAACCAACTATCAAAACATATTTTAACTTTTCAAAGACCTCATAAAAAGAGCCCCATGGTAATACAAATGTAAACCTGTATATAAACTGTAGAGTTAGTAAGACGATCATTAGATCGAATATCGCAATACTACCTTCCCATATGCTAAAACCATCAGCAAACCCCAATAGCTTAGCAGGACCTGCCAGATACCCTATATAAAATGGAAATAGAGGTACTGGCTAAATATTCCTACTAATAAGTCAAATAATAGTCCAGTTACAAAATTTAGGCAAAAATACCAACGGATAACACCGATTTCCTTATCGGCTTTCCTAATAACGATATAAATGGTGGGACATACCCAAGCTATGTTTATGACTAGTAGGATGTCCAAAATTATCAAGTAGAAACTTGTTGTAGATTGATTATAAATGTCTTCTAATGTAATGTTTAGTTTATTAGGCATAAAAATTTTTTGTTTAAGCTCAAACTAAAACTTTGGCAACCAATAATTTTTTCAAAATTAAATTTTACTCGTTAGTAGTTTAGGGTTACGGAGGACTTTTTGCGTGAGCAGGAAGGCCGATTTTTCGCCGACTTGTTTTTCCTCAATGCAATAGACACGGCATTCATCGGGGAGAAAGATTAATACTAGTTAGTTAAAGGAACGGTGCTCTAACAATATTGAAGAACAGACTTTCGTGCCAATAATTACTTCTAATTTCAATTCAGGCATTTTTGTTAAATTTGTAATTGTTTTCCAAAAGTTTTTTGTTTCAAACTTTTTGAAACACTTGAAAGCTATGTTGAAAAAGTAAAATTTTCATACAAACATTTTGGTTGTTTTTCTTTCAAGCGTTTCAAAAAATTTAGAACAAAAACTTTTAAAAAACAATCACAAATTCAACAAAAGTGCCTGAATTGCAATTAGATTTAATTTTTGGCATGAAAATCTATTCTTTAAAATTGTTAGAGCGTGCACCGTCCCTTTAATACTCTATTTTTCATCAAAAGTCATCAAAATCCCCCCCCCCCTTCGACCATATTTTTTCAATTTTTTACGCGACCAACTGGATTTTTTGGTACTCGCTGCGTGGCCATCCCCACCCCAATTTCAGGGGGATTGCTAATGTGTCGGGAGTAGTGTCCCTCACCCAACATGATTATGTACGTTTCGTACATAATCATGTTGGGTGAGGGGTCGGCCTTCCTCATAAAAATTGATTACGTTAGTGCATGTTGTATGATTATATTGGGAGGGGGAGGGTAAACTACCAAAAAGCTGATTACGTAATAACTTGATGACCCCTTGCAATAGCACTTTCAGCTTAAATCAAGCGTTTCCAGATCATCTGGACAGATAGGCACACATTACATGTTTATATTAGTAGGATTATTTATCAGTTAAGAAAAGCTATAGATGTTTTAACTTTCCAAATCTTATTATTAATTGGATGGAAGATTGCTTTTCTATAGGCATTGACCATAAAAATGGCAAAAAATGGATTCACAACACACATCCAAGAAATTGGCATCATCAATAAAATCATTAAACCATCGATTTGAATTTGAAACACTAATAATATTATTCCTCCTGTTATAGTAAAAAATCCTGCCACAAAAGGTGTAATAGCCTCAAAAATTTTATGTTATAAAAAGTTTAGTAACCGCTTACTTGTAGTATTAAAACACGATTTATTTCGTTTTGAAATCTCCTTACGGTTGGTAGCATTTTAACTTTCTTTGCTTGAAAACTTGTATTAATTTTAATTCCTAACCATATGATTAACGTATAAGCTATGCCAGTTATTGATGTTTGAAATATAGCACATATAATAAATAAAGGATTTGTCTAAAACAAATATTTGTATTAGCATAATGAGTGGTATTCAAAACTGCGGATAAATCCGTAGCTGCGGCTTTTATTCGTAGCTGCGGTTTTTATCCACAGCCAAAAACAAAAGCCGCAGCTACGAATTTATCCGCAGTTTTGAATACCACTCAATATTTGTAATCTCTAATCTTACTATATTTAAGACATAAAAATTAGGTAGCCTTCCATATTTATCCACAAAAATGCTATTTTTTAAAATCCTAAGCACTTTAGAAGAATCGTTGGCATTGAATGCTACAGCCAATCCGCCAAGACATATAAATAATACTGCAATAAGCACGAGAATTAAATAAAACATTAAAACTCTTCGAAAACTAAGAAAATCATCTCTAAAAGAAAAATGAAATAAAGCATCTATATCTTATTTCTTCTAAAATAGACCTATAGGCGTTTTTCTGTGCAAGGAATCTTTTGCGCGTATTGCCGAACCTTGAAACGCTTCCCTAACATTAATTCAGAAAAGAGATATGAGTATTAAAGCGCAAATAGACTAATACAGAGTCAAAGAAGCGTTTTCAAGATCCGACAATGCACCCAATCGGTTTCTCGCATAGAAAACCCCCTATAAAGTTATTTTAGTGAAATTTAAAAAAAATTGACTCTCGTTTTTGGAGCACCCTGTATATAAGAAGATTGTTTAAACTTTTTTGGGAAAGTATGATGAAAACTAACTTGCACAAAACTCTATATCGCACATAAAATGGAACGAGCATCGCTGAGTTACACAATGTTATAGTAAAAAAATATAACAAATGAAATAGCATATCCCAAGGATGCGAAACTTGTGTAAAGCCATTAACTATCAAAATTACATATCCTCCATTAATGGCGATAATCTAAATCTACTTTAAACAGACCTTCATGTGTTTAAAGGGAGAGAAAAATTGCGGTATTAGGGAGTTGAGCTGGCGACAGAGGATAGATGAATCAACAATTCCACCATAGGACAATTGCCCCCATACCTATAAATTGGGGCAATTGTCTCTAGAGGAAATTGTCCATGGGTCAATTGTCCCTGGGACAATTTTCCCATGAAGGCAATTCTTCTACGGGGCAATTGTTCTGGGTCAATTGTCCCATGGGGATAATTGTCGCGCATATCGAACCAAGTGTCCTACGGAGGGTAATGGTTTGTAGGAAATTGTTGATTCACCCATAGTTCCAAACTTCCAATATTTTAAAAAATTTTACTATAAATGTTTAAAAAAACTTGCAACCTCTTTCGTAACTAAAATAACAATATTACAAAACAAATCTATGACACAATTTTGCAATAACGTTTGACTATATTGGCGCATTGCAACCGAAGTCATCCTTTTAACTATATAAATAGCCACGATATTCGAGCAAATTCCAATAATACTTGAAATAGTAGTATTATAATAATGCAAAGTAAGTAACGGTTGAGACATCTCAAAATGAAATTAAAATAATTTATTCTTTAAACAAAGTTAGGGAAATAATAAGAATCAACCTTATGTGCGCTTGTTTAGTCAGGTTGAAAGAGAACATTTTTTGGAGCGTTAATATTAAAAATGATATTGATGTGTTTAATGAGGAAAGTTTTAGAGTTGACTAATTGTCCCAGGGACAATTAATTGATAAAACTCATAAGTATAAAAAACTTATTCATATCCATCGTTACTCTCGGGAATGGTAAATTGACATGTGTCTTTTTTAAAAGTTAGTAGATAGGAGATAGGTTTGCAGGAAACAAAAAAATTTGGGGTACCCCTAAAAAAAATTAAAAAATTAGGGGTTACCCCTAAAAATTAAAAAATATGAAAATTTCAAAAATGTCTCCAAATCGGCTAAATTTTTGTACTCGGGGGATTTCGACTATGGGGGACAGAATGGCAATTTTTTTAAATTTTTATAAAAATTAAAGGGTTACCCTTACCCTTTATTCACACGTTCCTCCAGCATGTGCCCTAGCCCAAACCAAGTGCTGATCTTGGCTTTTCGGGCATGCTATTTACCAATTCGTCTTGCAATCGAGTATCTTTCTGGTTCGACTTTTTTCTTCTCTGGCTGAAACAGAGTTTATGGTTTTAAACCATGCAACTTGCATGATTTGATACCTTGCATCCACATGGTATGGTACCATGCAAAAAATCTGCATGGTATGGGCGATTCAAAATTAAGCCGTCTTTTTTGTAAAAATTTTTCAAAATTTTTTTCAAAAATGACTCTAGAAGGGGTATTTTTATGAGAGAAATCAATTGCACGCATCGAGAAATCTCGAAAACGCCTCCTTGACCATAAAATCGCCATTTTTCATTCAAACTTTTACAAAAAACCAAATTTTTGCTTTTTTTGCTAAAAACCTTCAAGAAAATCGAAAAAATTGTTATTTCATCAAGAAGGCGTCTGATTTCTCGATTCGCGCAATCGATAAAAAAAATACCCCTTCATTTTTGAAAAATGTTTCACAAAATATGGCTTAATTTTGGGTTATCTTGTACACTATATAGGTGCATGGTTTTTTATCATGCATCTTCATGGTTTATACTATGGGAAGGGCCGTAAGGTTGTACCAAGGTATCAAACCATGCAGATTGCATGGTTTAGAGCCATATAAAATTTTTGTGAGAGTAAATCAGAGTAATTACTCAAAATTTTTTAAGTTTTGACAAAATTTAAAAAATAATCTTTGCTTACTAAATTTTCTTGTTTTTTTATATTTAAAATTTTTAGAAGATCTTTCTGATACGTACCAAAACCATTAGTCTTTTGCCATAACATGAAAGTTTATGAGGTTTCTAAAAGGATGATTAATAATTAAAATGAAACCTTTTTTAACGAAAACATGTGCAATAGTAAGTTTTAATTATTTTCTTATTTCAAGATTTAAAATACTCTAGATGATTTTTAGTCGATATAATTCGAAATCATTAAAAAGAGTTTATGTTTAGTTGTGCATTACTACGAGGTCAGAATTAGGAGTCATTACTACTAAGGGTTCCATACTTCGGTGGTACTGGGCTCGGCTCGGGCGCCTCTCAAGGCTGGTTCAAACACCGCTTGAAGCCAAAATATTTTGTAGTAACGTGACTCTCTAGCATTCTAGAAAACCACCTCGTCGGATAATCATACATTTATGGCTTTTCGAATGGCATCTCATAGATGCTCGGATTAGACTAAATGATTTTTGGTCGATATAATTCGAAATCATTAAAAAGAGTTTATGTTTAGTTCGATTTCGTGATTCTTAAATTTATTAAGAATATATGTTTGAATTATGAGTTATTAATCATGATTTTCATGGTTTATCCTTTAATGGATTTTTAAGCGGTGTTTTTCAAAGATCCCTTAAAAAGAATGTTTTGAAAAAACACTATGTTTAAAATAAATGTCTTAAAGGACCAGTGCACCCGAAAAACGTTATATTGAAGAGTCGTCAAATTTAAAAATTCAAAAAGCAAAAATATTCCTCATCTCTTCAATAACAACTTTAAAAAAATATTTTTAAATTTGGCCACAGAAATATGCTAAACATTCAAAGGTTTAGTTTTACTTTACGAGTCCAAACTGCGTTTACGAGTCCATAGATACTATACGAGTCCAAGCGTGCTTTCACGAGTCCATAGATATTTTACGAGTCCAAACATGTTTTTACGAGTCCAAAAGCATGCTTGGACTCGTAAAGTGCCTATGGACTCGTAAACGCAGTTTGGACTCGTAAAGTAAAACTAAACCCATTCAAAAACAAAATATAGCAATTACAAATTAAATAAAATTTTCAAAAAACTATTGTAATTTGCAATCGCTATATTTTGTTTAGCATGTTCCTGTGACCAAATTTAAAAATATTTTTTTAAAGTTGTTATTGACGAGACGAGGAATATTTTTATTTTTTGAATTTGACGACTTTTTTCAAGCGTTCAAGTTTTCGTATCAATACTCAAACTCGTTTGAACGATTTTTTGTTAGGCTTATATCTCGGCATAGAAATTGTTTCGGAATTTACTTCAAAAGCCAAATATGCTTAGAATTTTGTCTAGTATTTTTAAAACTATTTTCAATATAGCGTTTTCCGGATGCACTGGTGCTTAAGTTATTTATGTCTAAGATAAGGCTTTTACCAAAGATGTGCGAGTGATGTTTAACGATTTTGAAGCTTTTCTTTTTAGAGTACACAGATTTCTAATTTTGTTATAAGAAGATTAAAATGTTTCTTCGACTTTCTTTAACTGATAAAGTTATTAACCAGTCTAAAAATTTCTCAAAATTTTATGTCAGAAATCACTTTACAAAAATTAACGATACCTAATTTAATTCTTATAATTCTTTCTAGAATTTTTAACTCAAGTTTTTGCAACGAATTTCATTCATCACTTATCATACATAAAAAGGAGTAGGATTTTTTCTAAAATTTGCGCAGGGGTTGCTTTCCGGCCCAAAAAAACTTCCGGCCAAAAAAGCCTCTCAACTTATTTTTCTTGATTTTTCAGCCGCAAACCTCCTAAAATGGCCTTTCTTACCCAAAAATTTGATCGCTGATCTTTCCTATTTTTGCGTAGGGGGTAAATAAAATCTTACCTCTTTTCATGTATGTCACTTATCCCATTATCGCAAAAAAATTTTCATTTGGCTGATTAAGCCGAAAATCCATTTTTAATAAAAGTGAGGACTAAATAAATTTACTTTTATTATTTAATTATCAGGTGAGACAATAACAATATTATTTTTTTGCAAGATATATTAGATTTTTTGCAAGATACCGATCTTTCATTTTACTTTTCTTGTTAACTTATTTTATAGACGAGATTCAAATAAAAAATGGATGAAGACGAAAATGATTTCGACTATATTTCTATTATTCATGGTCCTTTTGTTCAAAATCTCCGCTTATTTTTGGGTATAATCAGAATTGTGATTTTATTTGTTGGGACAATAAATTTATTTGTGATCGGAAAAGTGCTTTACAAACCATATTTCCGCTCAATTTCTAACGTATACCTTATTTCATTATGTGTAACTAACTTTATCTATTTATTAAACTTAACATTTGTCACGATTACGAGGTTTAATCGAGAAACTTTTTCCATGTTTACTTGTAAAACTATAACAGCGACAGAAGTTATTGGTAAGTTTTGTAGAATTTTAAGCGCTTAAACATAGTTGGAGTGTAAAATTTTTTTGGACATTAATCGAAATTGACATAATTTTTTTGTACGAGGATAAGAATATCTGCTAGTTTGTCAACAATCCTAAAATCTCGTACAAAATTTTTTTAGGTAAATATGGCAGCATTATATCAGTTGCGCTTCTAGCTGGTGATAGATATTTTGTGATGTGTTACCGATCTAAAGCTGTAAAATATCGAACTTATCGAATAGCTTTATCAATTTTATTATTTGTATGGTCACTTATTGTTGCAATTGCATTTCCACTGATACTCTTTTCAAAACCAGTTGCATACATGTCTCCAGTTGGAATTCCAATCTATCGAATGTGTTTAGTTGTTTGGCTGGGTTCAGCGAAGATTTATGGTGTTGTTACTTCAACTTTTATGTTTGTGATACCTCTATGCTTTATCCTTTATTGTTATTACAAGATTCTAAGGATTTTACGAAATGCTAACCTTCGTAAAAAAAGAATTTGCCGAGATAAAACAAAACGGAGACATTTTCGACGGATTTCTAGATTAATTTCATGGATTATAATTTTTCATATCTTATGCTGGTAAGTTGGAAACGCTCGAAAAAGTAATAATTTAATTTCAGGTCGCCTTATTGGCTTTATTGCACACTTTGTTCTTTGTTTAAGCTGCAAATGACAATCTATTTTCGACTTGGTAAAGATATTTTGCATGTTTTGCCATATGCAAATTGCGCTTTGAACCCATTTTTGTATATATGGAATTCGAATATATTGAAGAAATCTTTTTTATACAGTTATTTAAGGGTATTTTCAAAGAGAAGAATTTGTTCTCATCGACAGAGACATCAACCTTCAGTAAAAGCTTTGAGCAAAAGAGAAACATAATTTTTAAGTTTAACATTTTTGTAAAAATCTGAGGAAAGAGCGCCACTGGCTCGGACTTTTTTCAGACGTAACTCGGTCTACGGTCTATGGCCTTGCCTCCATGGCAGCCTTCAACCGCATTTTTTTGTTATCAATTGAGTTTTAGAATTAAAAATAAAACAAAAAATCGTAAAAATCGAGATTTTTCAGGTCCCAAAATTGTTTTCACGTTTTCCGAGTGTAAAGAAGCAAACAGGACGAACTGTAAAATATGTTTGAAAGGTCTTGATCCGAAGATAGTCCATAGCTTGACACTTTTGGCCTGGCCTCGTATAGCCACAGTATGAATATGGGGTCCTTAGCTTTAGGGGGGTTGAAGAATGTGTTTTCTTCATGCCATATCCACAAAGGGACCCCCACTCTTATTGGTAATACGGGGTATATTCGTGCGCTACACATCATGCCCCACACGAATGCACTCTGATGCCAGTTATTTTTGAAGTGACCTCTATGTCCACCGGATAGATATCCTATGAGCCTAAAAGAGTTCTCGATTAGATTAACATCCATGAGTAAGTCTAGTACAACTAACCAAATAGAAATCGGTGGAAAAGCTTAAGAAAAAGATGTGTATGAGTGTGAACCGTTTACCAAAGATCGTTTATTGAAGGTTATTTTATATAAAACACGATCGGAAATGGACGATTCCAAAAAAGACATACAAACTATAAAATTAAAATTGTTTATTAACTTTTTGTGATCTTTTTTTGTAATAAATTTTTATAAGATTTTATTTTGTTAATAAAAATTCTTCTCTTTGTTTTTAAAGTTAATAAAAACTTTTGATTCCGTCCTTTCTGTACTTTAAAAGCTTTTATTTTATTTTACGAAGTACAGGTGTTCTTTAACATTGATCTTGCGATACAACGTAAAAAACTTAACTACAGCTAGTTTCTAAAATGAGACGTTTATCATAAGTAATGAATATAATTTTAAAAATAAAATTTTAAGGATCCCTTGGATCCGGGACTCAGTGGCAGTAGAAATAAAGTTATGGATAGGTATCCTTTTTCGGCTTTTTCAGTATTTTAAAGTTTTCTCGATGAAAATCATACATGGGCAAGCAGGGGGGTATTGGGCCCCAAAATATGAATTGGTTCCAAAGGTTACTGTCGACCAAAAAAAATGTCAACAGGCGAAAAAGTCGAGATACGAATTCGTATACGAATTTTTTTGGACACTACAAATTGGAAATACGAAATCTTAGTCAAATACGAATTTGTATATATGTTTTGGATGTATTCGCCGTCAAAATACGAATTGGTCCATTAATTTTGGTACATTACCCTCCCTCCTTGCCCATATATGATGAAAATGCATCCGTTTTTGATAAAAAATTTTACAAAAATATTCCTCGCGTCGAGACGCACTCAAATCTATGGTTGGCTTTGTAATTTGGCTATCAAAAAGGGTCAATTATATGTAAAATTTCGTTTTGCTTGGTAATAAAGTTTTCTACCCTTTCGGATAACCAAATTACAAAACCAACCATAGATTTGGATGCGTCTCGACGCGAAGAATATTTTTGTAAAATTTTTTATCAAAAACGAGTGCATTTTCATCGAGAAAACTTTAAAATACTAAAAAAGCAGAAAAATAATACCTACAAAGGAGTCCCTTATAGGTATCCTGAAAATTCACAAGCTGTGAGGGTCCCTTGTTAGCTAGAAATATCCTTATTTCTACCGCCACAGGATCCGTTAAGACATTTAGGCTGAGAAATTTGCTGCTTTTTTACTCGTGAAAAAAATTTATTTTATTTTTTAGAGATTCATACAACAAAAACAGTCATTTAAAAGATTATTCTTGAGAATGAACCATACAATGAAACAAAGATTTTTTGTTTGCCATTAAATTACTTGGTGAATCGAATTCTACCAATTTTCCATGATCGATTACCATAATCCTAAAAAATATCATATTTTTTTTTAAATGTTGTCCAAACGATCGTAGTCTATAATCGTATGTATCCGATGAGCTATCGTTATAATAGTAGAATCTTGAAATTGATCTTGAATAGTTCGTTGGATTAAAGAGTCGGTAATTATATCGATAGAAGCAGTCGCTTCATCTAGTACCAAAATACGGCTTTTTTGAAGAATGGGAAAAAACAAGCCAAACAAACTAATTGTCGTTGACCAATGCTAAAATAAAAATAAATAAAATTTTCAAAAAAAGTAGAATTTTGATATTTTTCGAAAAAATTTAAAAAGTACAGTTTTTTAGATTTTTGACTATTTTTTAAAATTAAGGGGGTGACATTTACATCCGGTTCTCTAAACATCTTTTATCTAAATTTTTTAATTTAGACCTCTTTAGGGGTAATTTTACGCGAGAAATCGATTGCAATTCATGTAACCCAATTTTTGAGATATCGATTCCGTCGATTATAATCTGTTCATTTGCAGGCTCAATAATGCGAAACAATGAAAGCGCCATCGAGCTTTTACCAGCTCCGGTACGACCAGCCACGCCGATTTTTTCATTTGCATTAATTTTAACATTTATATCGCATAGTGATAGTTCAAGTTCAGGTCGATATTGAGTTGAATAATTAATAAATATTATTACACCATCAATTGGCCATTTAAGTGGAGGTTGATGATTTTTTGTCAAAAAATGTATTTTTTATTTTAAAAAATTTGTCTTTTTTTACCCCACTCAAAGATAGAGATCTCCTTCAAAAAATCCGAATCGTGGCGCGATGAGATTTCCACTTCGAAATTCATAAGAGCTCCTTCTTATGATTTTTTTGCCATTTTTGAAAATTTTGACCAAAATCATAAATGTCTCCTCTTATCACTTTCAAAAAAATTTCAGAAAATTCGAGATCTCCCGCAAATTTGAAAAAAATTAGACACCCCTATTCACCTATGCTAGCAAGAAGTGGAAATTTTGGGGACCCTCCATCTGGTGAAAGGGGGAGGGGAGAGGAAGAGAGTGGATGACGGGGTGGGATTATCAAAATTATATTCAATAGCTTACCCATAATGAATCGTTACAAAATCCAAATTCTTCCCAACTTTTAGAACTGAATAAATTCATTTTTTTTCAAAAACAACAAAAAATTTCATTACAATTATAAATTTTAATCGTCATTTATTGGAAATAGATGGCCAACGTTTACTGATAAGATCAATTAATTTATCACAAGATTTTTAAAAGATCTGGTTCAGTTGAAGCCAAGATCTGGCACAGTCAAAGATCGGGACCAGTCGGAGTCACGGAACAAATAAAAAAAGATTTTTTCTCATCGAATGAAAATTTTTGCAGATAATGATTAAAATAAACATGTGATGAATCAGCATTCGGAATGACGGGAATTGTTTAAATTGAAGTAAACCGATCAAAAATCAAGTTTTTTGAGAAAACAAAAGGTTTCGAGATACAAAGAAAAAAAAGTCATATCAGAAGAAAAGAATTTTATTTTTTAGAGATTCATAAAACAAAAACAAGATTTTATAAAAATTATTCTTGAGAATTAACCAAAAGTCGTATGTAAGTTATTGAGCCAGCTAAAGCATAGGTGAATAGGGGTGTCTAATTTTTTCGAATTTGCGGGAGAGAGTCTATAGAATTGAATCAAAAAATTTTAACGGTCTTCGCGCGTGAAAATCATCGGGTCTTCTCTATGATTGTTATTTTTTCAACCGCTTCGCGGCCGATTTGCGATGGGTCTTTATTTTTTGGAGCGTTTTTGCGGGAGAGGGTGTCTAATTAGGGTTGGGGAACAAGTTTTCCTGTACCCTTTTTTTCCCTGTATCTTTTTTTCGTGCTATTTTTGCTCACATTTATATGTGATAAATTTGTTAACTTTCTTCAACTTACAGCATGAAGAAAAAGTTGAGTAAAAAGAGACTACCAAACATGTTAATATTTGGCCCTTACTTGATTACTTAATGCATCGGTTCAACTTATTTGAAAGGACTCTAATGTAGATCTTATCATAAAACAATACTTTCTCACTAGTGTTTCAGAACAATGCGTAAAAATTACAATTATAAAGAGGAAAATTATTGTCAAAAATTTTTAATGAAAGTTTACAATTTATTACTAAAATCATGATCCACTTATTTATTATCTTTGCTTTACTTATAAATGGTTTGTGTTCATTTGAGGTAACATTTTTTGTGCCATCGGACAGGGTTTTTAATTTTTTGGTGCTCGAAATTTCTCAAAATGATTTTTAAAAACTTCTCCATTCGTTAATTTCAATAAATAAATTTAAATTAGAGCTTGCTTAAATGGACAACTTTGAAACGCTCAAGAAAATGTCTCTTAACATGGTGATGCAAAAAATCAAAATTTTGCGATTTTTCGACCCAATTTTCGCTATAAAAATTTTTAAAATTCTTTCTAAAATAATACTATGGAATAATTTCCCTAAAAATATTTAGAATCCCGGTGCATTTTTATCAACCGATTATAATGGACCATTTTCATTGTCTGTTAAGAAAACGCCTTCTCCCTATAAGGGATGTGATAGTGCGACTAAGTTTATTGTTGGTATTATTTCTCATCCTTCTGAGTTCTATTTCCGGAATTTCATTCGAAACAACTGGGGCGCACCTGCTTATAGGAATTGTCGAACGACAAAGCTAATTTTCTTGATGGGAAATAGTGATGTAATTGCATTATGTATAACTTACAAACACCATATCCTACCTCTATAAACGTGTAATATCCTGGGCTACGGACGATCTTGGGAACGAGTGATTTAAACCCTGACAGCAAAAACTAAAGTTGTAAGGGACGGTAAGAGAAGAAAAACAAAAATTTTTGTGTACCCCTCAAAAAATTCCATTTTGTCATTTTACGAGCACGAACTTTTACGTGCATTGTGCTCGGAGTCACACGTGTACAAACACTCCCCCAAAATTTTGGATCAGAGCGCGCGAGAACAAATCATAAGGGTCCCCTCTTACGATTTTTTTGCGCGCGCAAAATTTTTTAGCGCGCGAGATCATTTTTAGATCGCGCGTGAGCAAAATTTTCAAAATTTTTGACAAAATCATAAGGGGGGACCATTGTGCATTTTTTTGGCCCGGCTCGCGCTGCGTGACTTCACTCAATTTGGGTGGGGTTTGGGAGAGGTTTGTACACGTGTGCTCGGAGTCGCCTCTCCAGAGAGTAAAGGAAACAGACAATCTCGTACGTTCTAAACAGACAACGTCTGTTCTAAACAGACAAAAGCAGGAATGTTTCTTATGATTTTAGATGATGTCTGTTCTAAACAAACAAGTGTCTGTTTAGAACGTACGAGATTGTATGTTTCCTTTACTCTCTGCGCCTCTCTATTTTAAACTGTACCAGCCAAAACTAAAGTTATAGGGGACGTTGAGAAAAGAAAAACAAAATTTTTTTGTCTAACCCTTAAATTTACGTGCACATAAAATGATTAAAAAGTCGCCGCTCGGAGATTCAGATCGGTGAGCTCGACCCAATGAGGACCCCTCGAGATTCTATCAAGCGCTTGTTCCCCGGTTCTTTGTCATATTTGACATTATGCAAATTTTTACTAGTCATTTGTTTTTTTCAGGACCTTAAAATAGATAAACAAGTCGAACAAGAAGCCAATCGATACTCTGATATCCTTTTACTCGATTACCACGAAACATATAATCTTGTTGCTCGAAAAGTTTTTGGCTTCTTTCGATACGTGAATCAGAACTGTCCCAATGTCAAATGCGTATTAAAAGGTGATAGTGATACGGTTATTAATTTAAGTGGAATGGAGAAACTATGTGAAATTATGCCAAGTATGGAATAAATTTATTTGTTAAGAAATGTGAAATTTATAGACGAGAATCATACAATAACTGGTTATTATGGATGGGACAGACCACATCGTGATGTTGAGTCCAAATGGTACACACCATACTTTGTGTATCCATTCAATAAATGGCCAAGCCTTGTCTCAGGTGATTCTTAAAATTAGAGGACTTATGTTTTTTGCACTCTTAGCCGCAAAAAATTTATCACCTTTTTTGCAAAAAATTTATCACCTTTTTTGCAAAAAATGTACCATTTTTCACATATGCTTATACACAGTTGCACAGACCCTGGTCCAAAATTTTTGTTTTTATGACCCACCTCCCTCCACAGTTTAGCGACCTTTTTTTAGATTTCTAAAAAAAATTCGGTCCCCGGCGCCGGGGATCGATGACCTATCCCTCTTCCGCCCCATGACCTACCCCCTCCCTACCTCGTGATCCATGACCTACCCCTCTCCTGGTTTTTTATTTTTAGGCTTTTCTTATCTGCTTTCTGGCTATGGCACTGTACCTCGTTTGCTGAACACTTTAAAAACAAAAACAGCCTTTTTCACATCTGAGAATACTCGCCGCCTCTGGGAAGACATTTTTTTTACTGGAATTGTCCGTAATCTAGCCGGAATTCCACTTGTCCATAATACGGGATTTCATTGGGGTAATGTAGGGCTTAGAATATACGAGACTTTTCTGTACCAGTATTTCTTTACAGAATGTCGATTATTGGTGGCATGATGGGAAGAGAATCATATTGTCTTTGGAAACTCGCACGGGTTGTACAAAATCATGCACAATTGAATATGCGTGGAATTTGGTTAAAGCAAATAGGCGAGAGAATAATTTTCCTACAAGTCGTGAATGCTATTTGCGAAGGTTGAGGTGCGAAAAGTTATTAATTTTTAAATTTAATAATTATAGAGAAGCTCCAACTTTTCGAAATTCTACTCAAGGCAGTTTTGTTAGATCTAAAGCAAAAAATCGCTGAATACAAAATTTTATTGATATAATTTTTTGCTAATTTTTTTATTGACTCAAAATAACTTTATATAAAAAATAATAAAATTTTTCTGTTTATAGTCCAAATTCATTTCCCATAAATAGCACAAAATTGTTCAACGTTACTTTCTGTAATATTGCACAAAGAACAAAATCGATTAGAAATCACTACGCTAAGACAAGATTTTCGAGATAATATTTTCAAATTATTGAATACAAAAAATTTGGATAAAAAGGCATTGGAAATTATCGAAGAAGAATATTTTCAAACATTAACGAAACAAACTTCGAAATCCAGTGGCTCAACTAGTGAAAATTATAGATTTTTGTTAAATAATACACATGAGCGTAAATTATGGAATTATCAGAATAGTCTAGTCTTTGCAATAACATTTCTTACAACTATAGATGATTTAAAGTTTGTTAAAAGAGTTTTGTTTTGTGGATTTTGGGATAAAAAATTAAAAAATTTGTTGTCTAAATCTTTTTTTCTTCATCGGGCCAATTTCCGAGTTAAACAGCGCTGTTCAGTTTAGACAGCGCTGACCAAATTCAACAGCGCTGTCCGATTTGAACACTACATAGCTTACCGGGTACAATCAAAAAGGGCTGTTTATACATCAAAAATCGTTTAAATAGACGAGTCACTGATATTACACCACATGGCATTGTTGGAATATTCCGTCGGATTGAGATGAATACTCATCGTTGGCATCCATGGTGTGTTTTTGCAAAATATTTAATTGTCTTGTTGGTTTATATCGCATTTGGAAGTTGGATGTTTAAATTATTAGATGGTCGAGGTTTTGTCTATGCTGTGTTTGGGATAATTTCGTCAATGTCAACTATAGGTATAAAGAAAGAATAATCATAAAAATTTCAATTTCAGGATTCTATGGTTCTTTGCCGCCTGAACATGATTCTCAAACGTTCTTTTTGTTACTACTCTACATTGTTTTGGGAATTGTTTTGTAAGTAATTTAAACAGATTTTTTTATTAATAAAATTTTTAGGTCTTATTTATATATTGATTGGACGACAACATAATTAAAAGCTTATTTTTGCCGTTTGCATTACTATTTAAGAGCCAAGAGATATATCATACATCATTAAAAATACATCATGCGTTTTTTTAAATGTTTTTTTATTTAATAAACTTTTACAATAATCGGGAATGAAAATAAAATATTTTTTAGTAATTATTTTTCTTAAAAAAAGTTGGTGATGGTGGCTATCGAATGAGCTATCGGGGAACTGAAATGGACTAAAACTCGATTTTTGGAAAGTTTTTTAAATACGTGAGTAAATTATTGATCACCCTGTACGTAATCATCTTGGGGGAGGGGGTGGGAGTCGGCCTTTCCCCCCTTCATAAAAAATTAGTTACGTTAGTGCATTTTTGATGATTACATTGGGAGGGGTGGGGGGTAAACCACCAAAAAGTTACGTAATATCTGGATGACCCCTTGCAATAACACTTTCAGTTTAAATCAAGCGTTTCCTGATCACCTGTACAGACAAATACACATTACATGTTTATATTAGTATTTATCAGTTAAGAAAAGTTATAGATGTTTTAACTTTCCAAATTTTATTATGAATAGGATGGAAGATTGCTTTTCTATAAGTGCTGACCATAAAAATAGCAAAAAATGGATTCACAACACACATCCAAGAAGTTGGCATCATCAATAAAATCATTAAACCATCGATTTGAATTTGAAACACTAATAATATTATTCCTCCTGTTATAGTAAAAAATCCTGCCACAAAAGGTGTAATAGCCTCAAAAATTTTATGTTATAAAAAGTTTAGTAACCGCTTACTTGTAGTATTAAAACACGATTTATTTCGTTTTGAAATCTGCTTACATTTGGTATCATTTTAACTTTCTTTGCTTGAAAACCTGTATTAATTTTAATTCCTAACCATATGATTAACGTATAAGCTATGCCAGTTATTGTTGCTTGAAATATAATACATATAATAAAATAAGGATTTGTCTAAAACAAATATTTGTATTAGCATAAGATTTTTAATCTCTAATCTTACTATATTTAAGACATAAAAAATAGGTAGCCTTCCATATTCATCCACAAAAATGCTATTTCTTAAAATCCTAAACACTTCAGAAGAATCTTGGTGATTGAATGAATTAGCCAATCCGCCAAGGCATACATATAATACTAAAACCATCCCGAGAATTAAATAAAACATTAAAACTCTTCGAAAACTAAGAAAATCATCTCTAAAAGAAAAATGAAAACTGAAAATAGATTGATAAAGTGCCTATATCGTATTAGGTGCGGAAATAAGTTTAGGAATTTCATTGTTTTGGAAATAAAAAATTTTTATTTGATTTCAAAACATAAAAAAAGCAACAAAACTTATTCAACAAAGTACTCTCCATTATACTTTGTCGAATAAATTTTTTTTTGTTTTGAAGTCGAATAACAATTTGTTATTTCCGAAAGAATGTAATTTCGAAACTTATTTCCGCTCCTAATATTTCTTCTAAAATAAACCTCGAGGCTTATTTTTTCCAATCCCCTCTGAGGGTAGTGATGTTCAATGTCACAAGCACAAAATCGGTACAATAATACAACGCAAAGCCTTTTATAACCCTTTGTGACTTTTTGATGTTACAAACGTTGTTACGTCACAACACTTGTACCATTCCAATAGAAAAAGCCTTATAACGTCATAAGCATGTTCTTGTAACTTTTGTGATGTACAAGCCTTGTACCCTATGATACAAGTCTTGTACCCTATGATGCAAGTCTTGTACTCTATGATACAAGCCTTGTATGAAATTTTTTAGCTTCAAATCACATTCCACAACTTTTTGGCGCTCCGCAAATTTTTTATCCTATAATGCGATTTCAGCAATCATATCAATCACAACCGATTAATAGAATCTTTATAAATGGTTTTCCAAGACGAAATTAATTTTAATTTTTTTAATAAACATTTCTACGTTGATTTTTTTATAAACATTTCCATTTGTGTTATTATTCAGCAGACATTAAAATTCTGAAATTACAAGCATAAATATCAATTTATGCTTGTAAAGTATGCTGCATATACAAGGATTGTATCATATGGTACAAGGCTTGTATCATGTGGTGCACACAATCGATTTCTCGCATAGAAAATCCCCTATAGGGTTATTTTAGTGCAATTTAAAAAATTGAAAAATCGCCCAAAAATCTCAAATTTGACTCTCTCTCTCTTGGAGCACCCTGTATATAAGAAGATTGTTTAAACTTTTTTGGAAAAGTATGGTGAAAACTAACTTGCATACAACTCTATATCGCACATAAAATGGAACGACCATCATTAAGCAACAAAATGTTATAGTAAAAAAATATAACACATGAAAAAGCATATCCCAAGGATGCGAGACTTGTGAAGTAAAGCCATTAACTATCAAAATTATATATCCTCCATTAATGATGATAATCTAAATCTACTTTAAACATACCTCCATGTGTTTAAAAGAAGAGAGGAATTGTAGTATTCAGGGGGTTGAGCTGGCGACAGAGGATAAGCAAATCAACGATTTCCCCCCCCCCCATTGGACAATTGCCCCTATACCTATGAAATGGGGAAATTGTCTCTGAAGGAAATTGTCCATGGGTCAATTTTCCCAAGGAGACAATTTTCCTACGAGGCAATTGTTCTGTCCCATGGGGACAATCGTTGCGCGTGTCTGTTGGCCCAAGCGTCCTACGGGGGTAATGATCTGTGGGCAATTGTTGATTCGCCCAGAAGATATAGTCCCTAATTTTCCAATAGTTCAAAATTTTTTACTATAAAAGTTAAAAAAAAACTTGCAACCTCTTTCGTAACTAAAATAACAATATTGCAAAACAAATCTATGACACAATTTTGCAATAACGTTTGACTATATTGGCGCATTGCAACCGAAGTCATCCTTTTAACTATATAAATAGCCAAAATATTCGAGCAAATCCCAATACTACTTGAAATAGTATTATTATAATAATGCAAAGTAAGTAACGGTGAAGACATCTCGAAATGAAATTAAAATAATTTACTCTTTAAACAAAGTTAGAGAGATTATAAGAATCAACCCTATGTGCGCTTGTTTAATAAAATTGAAAAAGGACATCTTTTGGAGCGTTAATATTAAAATTGTTATTGATGTTTTTAATGAGAAAAGTTTTATGGTTGGCTTGATAAAGATTATACATATAAAAAACTGTAGCTGGATAAATAGTTTGTGATTTATGTTTGTATATATTGAGTATGCACATACTACAATAAGTGGTGCTAAATACCTTTGCTGCCTCAGGCAGCTTCCCTCTTCAGTCTCACCGCACGTTGTGTATGTGTGCACTCCTATTCAATGGTGATAGCCAATAAATATATTTTGGTAACTCGATCATACAAAAGATCCGGTCACAAAACCTATTCCTGTGTCCGTCCGTCCGTTACCGAAGATCTCGGGAATGGTAAATCGGGTTGAGATGCAGTTTTTTTTAAAAGTTAATAGGTAGGGGTAGGTGTGCAGGAAACAAAAAAATTGATACCCTCTAAAAAAATTAAAAAATTAGGAGTACCCCTAAAAATAGAAAAATATGTGAGTTTCAAAAATGGCTCCAAATCTAAATAAAAGTGCCAATTAGAGCATTCACACTGCAGACTTGATCTTGGGTTAAATCTAAATCTACATCAATTTTTTACAGGACGCCCAAAAATGGCAATTTTGTGATTTTTGCGCGATTTTTTCAAAATTTTCAAGTTTTACTAAAATAGCACTAAAGGTTTTTTCTAGACGAGGAATCGATTGAGGGCATTGCCAAACCTGGAAAACGCTTCCTTGATTTTGATTTAATGAAATAGAGAAATTACAGGATGGAGCAGAAAAATGCACTTTTTAAGATTTGTTTGCAGCAAAGTTATATTTTCTCGGGTAAAATTTTGTCTTTTGACCTAATTATTTTGTTTAATGTAGAAAATCAAATTCTCTACGCTTAAAAAAAGAATTAGGCCAAAAGACAAAATTTTACTCGAGAAAATAATTTTTTTGAAACCATAAAACCTCAAAAAATGCACTTTTTTCTGCGCCACCCTGTAACATCAAATGATTTTCATAAAAACATATTCTACAAAGTTATTCGGCGTGATCTCAAGAATTCAATGAGTTATCGCTCAACCATAACCGATTTAAACTGACCGAGATACGGTATCGGCAATAAAAAACGCATCAAAATGTAAAAAATGGTTAAAATTAACATTGCCTTTTCACAACGAAGTTGAATCCGTTTCAAAAACGGTTTTTTGTGCTTGCTAAATCAATAGATAAACTGAAAAAAACGTTTTTGAAACAGATCATTGTGAAAAGTCAATTTTAATTTTGAACATTTTATTCATTTTGTTTATTATTTCCGCTACTGTATGCTCATAAATATTTTATTGAACATCAGAAAAGAAAAATTATAAACATTTGTTGAATTGATTAAAATAAAGTTAGTAAAGTTAAAAGACTAAAATATTATTTGTAAATTGCATGATCAACGAAATTGACATAATTCTGTTGAGATCCAACCAATTCTATCATTAAAACCGTATTTGTTTGTTGAATGTATGGCTTGGGAACATACAAAGCCATCTAAAATTATCCTTAAATATTAAATATGCTGTGTCTGTCTGTGCTATCTACGTAACCTTAAGTTTAATTCCATCACTGCCTATATCAATCGATAGGGCTCTACAGCAGCGCAATATCTCAACAAAACCACGTTTCAGAAAGTACTATATCTCAGTCAAAACGCGTTTCAGAAAAATGTCTTTGTATGAGAAAAAAAATATTATATAAAAAAGTGGAAAATTTGGTCCATTTCTGGTCATTTCTTATCATTTGTTGTGTAGTCACAATTCATGTTTATTATTCTTTACCTGTGGTCCTTTTAAAGGCCAATATCTTCCTAAGTTATATCCATTAATAAACAATTGTCCTTTCCCCCAACCAGTGGAATCCAAAAATGTATCTTGGAGTTGACTAGCAGAAAATTGACCGACAAAAACTCCGGGTGTCGAAGAAGCTTTTGCAGGAAGAACATTTTCAACATTTTCATTTAAAAAGCTAGTAGTCAGTGAGTCTATTGATGATTTCGTTAAATTTATGCCGCATTGGAACCAATTTTGGAGTATATTAGTGTTGAGTGTGACATTATTATGAAGACCCTAGAAAGACATAAGCTTAGAAAAAATTTGAATTTCGATTCAAAGTATATATGCACCGAACGACAGCCTAAAATCCTCGGTTGTTGCAACCCGGCGGTGCCGTTGCTAAGAAAAATTTTTTCATATACAATAGCCGGGGAGTGAAACTTTTCCTGTGCTTATCTTAATCCAGATTTTTCTGTGAATATACTAGAATTTTCGATGTACCTTTAAATCATTAATAATAGGAATAGTTTGACGTCCTCTATTTTCAACCAAAATTCGCAAAATATCTCCTTTTTGAGCACTTATTGATAATGAAGTCATATTATCACGCGACAACATCCCCTAGAACTTTCTTAAGTCGAAATTAAAATTAAAATTGCTTATACCTGATAAACGTTGTTTACAAAAACATATCCATAATCTCTAATGTGAGGAGTAGTTAAGTTAGTTCCTCCGTTTGTTAGTGTTGTTGAATATAAGACAAACCCATAGCCATGGTCAATTTTTTCAAAATTTAAGGGATCTTGAGATTGAGTGCAAGCTTCTTGGATTTGAGTAAGGGTAGATATTAAATTTGTTCCGATTCTTGATAATGTTACTTGGCCATAATTTGAAGCTCTAAATAAAGTTATTAGAATATTTCGATAATTTCTATATAAGTTTTTTTGACAGTGCATCAAAATTCTCTGTGAGATGCTCTTCCTCATCTTGGGGAAGAGGGTAAGGACACGTCACGACTGTTTTTTGGCAAAAATGGCGGGCATTCGAAATAAAAACGAGTCACGTCCAGTAGCGTATTTAGGGGAGGGGACGAGGAGTGGCCACTCTCCCCCCTCCTCCGAAATTGAAAAAAAATTTCCGGCTGAAATTTCGCGCCACTCAAATTCTATCCAATTTTTTTGGTGAAAATTTACGGATTATTGCTAGGCACAGGCAATTGAGTTTGTTCCCAGCCATTAAAATTTTTAATCATTGAATAAATTGAAGTATATATTTGAGTTATGTCACCGTTTTCTGCTATTGCTGCACCATAGTCATACGAAGTGGTTACCTAAACTTTTGATCCAGCCTTATGACGGCTAAAACATAAGGAAGTACCCTTTGGTTTTTCTAGGCCATAGGCCAGTTTTGAATGGCAATATTAGACCCTTAGCCCTTCCCAGTTCCCTTCCTTGCCTACTCCAATGTCCCTCCCACCCCATAATGCTGCCATTCTACTAACTTAGGTCCGTAAATACGAGGGCACCGGGTCCAAACATGAAATTTCTTAGTAAAAATGAAAATTCTATAAAAAAATTAAAAATGTTGAAATTTTTTAAAAGAAAAATGAGGTTTTTCACCTTCCCCCTCTTAAATTGA
Organism: Acrobeloides obliquus; assembly: GCA_034698545.1. Classification (NCBI taxonomy): domain Eukaryota; kingdom Metazoa; phylum Nematoda; class Chromadorea; order Rhabditida; family Cephalobidae; genus Acrobeloides; species Acrobeloides obliquus. The sequence goes on along the minus strand of JAQGBS010000264.1, from coordinate 1,013 downwards.
ATTCCGGGTGCGGCCTGTCCTAACTACTAATTATTACTGCTCCATTCGTCTCCGCTCCATTCATGAAGCCAAAATTCGTTCCTCCGTGAATCATGTAAATATTGATAGAAGCATTTTTGGAATACATATGAGAAAGGTTGTCAATAATAATTCCTCCTGCTATCCCTCTTTGGCCACCCCACATTGTAAACCAAGAAACCCAATATTCAGTAACAACATTAGGACCTTTATTCGTTGTTTTTAATATAAAAATTATTTTTGCATACCTCCATGGGTATAATTATCCTGTAAAGCAAAGAACGAATCGATTTCTGAATCACTGTGTGTACCAAAATCTATTGTTGCAAGAACTCCGGGAACGACGCCACATGGTAAAGACCAGTCATAAGGAGGGTCGGCTAAAAAAATAATAATCCGGAATTTCATGTGCTTATGTGAATTTTTCTAACTTTTATATCAAACACTTACTTGTATATAAAACTGTATCGTTTCCAAATTTATCCCAAATTAAGTCTCTTACAAAAGTCGTATAATTACGATCACAATGACCATCAGAACCATATTCATTTTCGACTTGGATCATAAGAATTGGGCCGCCATTTTTATATAACAAAGGTTGGACTATATCAAGTAGTTTGTTATAATAATTTTGTACGGCATTAGTGTAACTAAAAAATATATGGTATTTCCTCGACATGAGGAAAATCATCATACAGTTGCGAACAAAAGTCTTGCCGCCTCCTCTAAAGGGACCGCAAGACTTTTGTCCACAACTGTATATGGTGAAGTGGCAAGTGTCTCGTTATATACTAAATAGTCTAAGGGGCCATTCACAAATTACGTTTGCAAAAATCTCGATTTTCGGACCCCCCCCCTCCCCCCCCTTTATAAGCAAACGTAATTTTTTTATAGAAAATAACAATTTTTAACCTTGGTCCCCCTTATGTTTTTTTCGAAAATTTTTCAAAAATTGGGGCAAAAACATAAGGGGGGACCAAGGCAATTTTTTCGAG
>JAQGBS010000263.1:0-24414 GCA_034698545.1 Acrobeloides obliquus | reverse complement strand
TTTGCAATACTCCTGAATGGAATTCTATTACATCTAATGCTCAAAAAGCGCTCAACAAATTATTATCTTATGATGAAGTACAGAGAAGAGGGCTTGAAGGATTTTTTTATAGCGTTTTTCCTCGTATTAAATGGTTAACTGATCATGAAAATGAGGTAGCACGGCAGACCAAAGTTGGCAAAAATGGGATAATTCTCCAAATCACTTTAAATCGTGTTCTTATTGCTCAGAATACGTTATTATGCAGGAATTTAACGAAATTTAAGTGTGCTCCTCGATTTTCAGGATAACTGGATTAAAAAAAATTCAACGTGAAAAAAACTTCTACTCCGGTGGGAGTCGAACCTGGGTCACAAGAAGCGTTAGCCACCTACGTTCCCAATTGAGCAATCAATGCAAGTAAATTGAAGAGATTATAAAATTCATAAAATGATTAAAAAAAAAATTCGAATTTGTAAACTAAAAAAGGCGGAAACTTCAAAAGCTTATAACTTTTTATCCCATAAGCTAATTTTCATGGTCGACTACTCAAAATGTTCCTCACGACTTCTAGAACAACGCTACGCGCTCTATTTTTAGTTCAAGTTTCAAAAAATTTTTCCTTTAAAAAGCGCTTAAAAATGCCATTTTTTGAGATTTTCAATCCATTTTTAAAATTTTTACTGAAAAACTAAAAATAGAGTGCTTAGCGTTGTCCTAGAAGTTATAAGGAACATTTTAAGTAATTAATCATAAAAATTGGTTATGCTATCAAATGTTATTAAGCTCGAAAGGTTGGCCCAGAAGCCAAAATTCATTATAGTACAGCAAGTAGTGAAATAAAGTGTAACCAATTTTTTTCTTGCAGATTGGTAGGAATCATCTGTAGAACGCGCTAGAATCAAAAAGTAGTAAATTTGATGCAGTTTAGGCAAGTAATGGTCATTTTAGTAAACTGTCCTTCTGAAAAAAAACCGAAATTCTGTATTTTCTAGACACACAATTTTTTCGCGAATTCGTGCATAATTGACATTCTGAGCAATAAGAATCGATTTAGAGTGGTTTGGAAAATTATCCCATTTTTCGCCAACTTTGGTTTGCCGTGGGTAGGTACCAATTGAAAATTAATGCCATCTTCATGCTCCCTATAACCGAAAGTAATGTTGCCTGGATCCCAAATCAGGATTTTCCTACAATTTCAGTCCCGAAAATAGCTTTTTTTATGTTATGTAGAGGAACGCAGGGGTCGATTGTTAGACTTGATTATTGACAAGTAACAAGTGAGCAAAAATGAATGAAAAAGTTGACAAGTGGGCACTTGATAATGACAAGTTCACTAAAAAAGTGACAAGTTTGTCACTTATCACTTGTAAAAAAATGAAAAGTGACAAACTTGTCAGTTTTTTAATGAACTTGTCACTTATCAAGTACCCATTTGTCACCAATCACTTGACACTTGTCACTAATCAAGTACACCCATCGACCCCCAAGTGGGCAATTGCCCCCTTCGCCGACAGAGAGAGTGGGCTGACTTGAATTGTATTTATGGTGAATTATTTTTAAGGAAAATCAACTAAAGTTGACATTTGATGAGGACATGTATAGAAACGATCAATATAGTCATGATGATAGTGGTATGCTTTATTTTATTAATTTTTAAAAATACAGGGTGGGCCAAAATTTCGTAACACTAAAATTTTTTCTTAGCTTTTTTCAAATAAAACCATTTTTGATAAGTTTGTGTTTCATTTCATTCAGAGACCAGGAGAAAAAGATTCTAGTAAAAAAATCAGAAACAATTCCGATTTTCCCTTAGGGGACTAATGGGTCGCAAAATCGTATTTTCAAAAAAAGTTCTCCGAATCGGCTGATTTTTTGTTCTTCAGGGGACATGGAGAATCGATTGCGCGCATTACCAAAGCATGAAAACGCTTTCGCTGATCGTATTTTTTATCATACAAATGGGGAGGGGGTCTTTCCCTTCCTTTCCTTTTTTCCCACAACTTTTTGTAGTTATTAATTCCTTAATTTCTAAGATAATATTGTATTCTCTTATTCCAAAAGTGGGAAGTGTGGCCCTCTAACCTCACTTGCTGCCGTTTATGCTCAATAACTGTTCTTTATCACTCTTGATTCATTCCAGCTGAGGGAACAACCCATGGCTATTTGTGCATAATGTAGTCTATTATATCAATGCTAATAAACACTCTCATTATGACCACCGCACATGCCCATCATACTTATACTCCTACATCTGGGGGCTAAAGTTCAGTGAATACAAATTTTGAAGCTTTTTAGGGATATACCCCTTGTAGGGATATTTTTCGACCCACTGGTCTCCCAAGGGAAAAGTTCGAAATTGTTTTCCATTTTTTACTGGAATTTTTTTCTCCCGGTCTCTGGATGAAATTAAACACAAACTTCTCACAAATAGTTTTATTTGAAAAAAGTTATGAGCAAGTTTTAAATTTTGGCCCTGTAGATCTTCCTTATTACTTCGAACAACTGGACGACGCGGAGTTAAAACTTGCTTTAATAAACAGAGAAGATATGCTATATTCGCTTACATTTGACAAAAAATCAGCAGCATATGACTTCAGCAGCGTTAAGTATCATCTAAATCGCTTATATGATGCAATAAGAATCACATGTAAAAGAGTAAGGTTAAATATTTAAATTTTCGACGCCATGAGTTTTCTGGGAAAAGCGATGTTCTACAAAGTTGTTCCTTATGAAATTCCGCGTCGAAATGACCTCTCGCTGAAGATTTTTTGATCGTAAGAACAAAAGTTATGACCATTTTTCGAAAAATGGTCAAAAAACACCCATTTTTGCATAACGGTAAAAATATAGCGTAGTGATCGTGAATCCGACCAAAGCTAAAAAGTTATTCTATCGAATGAGTAACCTTATAAAGTAAAACTTAAGCCCGCTCGAAACGCTAGAGTACTTCCCACAGGAACCGACCCCCTTGACAATCACTTACCTGGAGGAAAATTCGAATTCCTTGGCTAGTTTGTTGACTCTAGCCAAAGTTTATAGAACAAAAGATAGTTTCTGAGTAGCCCATTCAGATGCCATCAAAATCATATTCAAAGCCTTTTCCTTTTATATTTATACATTTAAGACCGTTGGGTGTACCTAAAATTGCAAAAATATGATATCTCTCATACCAATCGAGTCGGACCCGACTTCAAATGACTTTTTTTATTCTCTAGTCTAGTGCTCCCCAAAATATATACCGGGGCTCGGCTCAAACTTTTTAACTTTATTGCCTTCTCATTAGAACGATCTTCGACTTCTCAAGAAAAATGTCTTCTAAACAATTATAAATTGTAAAAAAATTTAGCGTGATTTTCCTGTTCAAAAACCAACTGCATCAACAGAATTTTGCGAAATGTTCGCTTTGTACTATGATTTTATTGAATTGATTCTAAATAACCAACCAAAACAGCAAAATGATCTAAGAGAATGGAATGAACTTGCTCTAAACCATTTGTACAATTGGTAAAATGATTAAAAAGCTAGACCAAGGTTATTGAGGGTTAGTAGGCGGTTTAGTTTTCTGATTTTTTATTCAATGTCCAAAATTTTCGGATGAGGATCTGTTTCGGATCTCTACCCATCTCTGTGTTTATGTTTAACTCATAGTTTTCTAGTGCTAAACTTCAAATGTCTCAACGAAACTTTAACCAGTGTATAAAAACATGCGACAAAATATTGAACCATAAAGCAATAAAAGATTCCAAAAATTATCTTTTACAATTTAAAGTAATCTAATTGATAAAACTTATACACTTTTTTATATAGACAACCAACTTAAAGTTTGAAGCACTAAATGAATTGGGAAAAGAATCAAATAAAGAAATGGCACGAATTATAGAAGAACAAAAACTCATGGTTGACAAAGAAATTCAAATGTTGCGAAAACAGAAACAGGTTGGAAACATAAAAAGTGATTCAGAAAATGACAGTGTAAGTAATTTTCAAAATGCACAAAAGCCATCTCGGCACAACTGCTAACGTCGTGCCGCCTCTGAGTTGTGCTGGCACTACTGCTAACGTTGTGCCGTAGTGCAACGGCACAACTGCTAACGCCGCTACTAGCGTCGCGCCGCGCGCGGTATAGCTACCCTTATTGTTACCTGATCGCGTCTGCTGCTGAAACCCATAGGTACGCAGATGCTGTGTGCTGATCGCAGTAACGTGCATCATGTGCCCCCCCCCCCACGTAGGCAGAGGGGGCACATGATGCGCAGCCCCTCCCCATACCAGAAAAAAGAGAACTTTTTCTAATGGTCCCCCTTTATGCTTTTCCTAAATTGTTTGAAAATTTTGTTCAAAAATTCTAATGGTCTCCAATTATGATTTTTGACCAAAAACGACCAAATCTTCTCTAAAAATTTAAAAATTTTTAATTTTTTTATACAGATGTGAGCTGTTGCTTTAAAGCACTGGCACAAACCTAAAAATCTGAAAGTCAAATAGCGCACTATTTAATCACATATATTTTTTCGTTTTAGGAAGTTAATCATTGGTTTAATCAAGTTGGGAAAAATTTTAAAGGAAAATTATTACAAAAGTAAAAATCAAATTCGTCAAAAAATTGTGGTTCATACTTGTATTCAATGAATAGATCACCGAAAATTCTAGCACAAATTTCACAAATAACGATTTTTTTACTTTTATTCTTTCTTATATTTAAAATCTACATATTTAATAAATTTTAAAACAGCTTTCAATAAAATAAATAAACCAAAAATTAAAATTAAAAATACTGGCAAAATGATATCAAGGCAATAAAATTGTATAAAATCCAAATTTCTTCCTTCCATTTCTAAATTATTGTCGTTTCCGAATTGTGCCGCAAATTCTGAAAATTTTACAATTCTTTCTTCAGCGCTTTCTGGCTTCGATTTAATCAACATTGCTAGTTTTCTAGCATTTTCTCGATAACTATAAAAAGTAATTAAGGCTGCGCACTAAACGTCTCGAAAAAGTGATCAAGGCTCTAAATGTCGCAACTTGAATTCGAGATCCAATTTGAGAAGCGAAACGTCTCGAATTCGAGAGAATTATAACGTATTCGAGACGCTAAATGTCTCAAACAGCAATTCGAGACGTTTAGTGCTCAGCCTAATTGTAAAATAAGTCACCTATTGTCGTATACTATGGTTTGAATAGCCGCAATTAAATTTTTCGAGTTGAAATTTGGTTTTTCAACTATAATAGCGGTTTTACGATATTTCATCATTTCGCAATTTCTTGGTTGATCGCCAAACAAAGGAATACATATAATAGGAACACCTTGAACAGCCGTTTCAGTAATGCTATTTAATCCTCCGTGTGTTATAAAAGCTAATAATTTTGAATGTGCTAAAAAAATTTCATTTTAAGCAAATTGCTGTGGCGGCAGTAGCTCCGCTACTGCCGCCACAGTCTCCGCCCTCAAGTGAAGTCTTGTTTTGCTAGCCATAAGATGGCAGCTCGATGAACGGCCGTATATGTGGACATTGTGTGCTTATTATGTTTAATAAAGGGCACTTATACGTCACCCCTACACATACCGGATCTAACCGTTACAATTGGAAGTTCCAAGGAGATCTTTCTGTGACCTCCAATTGTAGCGGTTGGACCCGGTTGCGTTAAAAAATAGATAAAGATTTATTAGCATAAATAGAGATCGACATGTTTAGCTTGTAGCAGTTCACCGAACTACCGTTATTTGCCAAGCAAAGCTTCGCATGGAGGCGAAGTCTGTGACATTCTTCGGCTGCTACAACTAGAAAGCAAAAAGAAAATTTCACTTACATAGAAGTTTCAATTGTGGAACCCATTTCTTTACATAAACATTTCGATATCTTTTTATATAGCTGAAGTTTTCATCGTTATCTTTAAAAATAAAGGTAATATCCTGAAATTGACTAAACGCTTCATATAAAGCTTCTTTAAACACTTCTGGCATTTCAACACTATCAGCCACACTTCCAAAAGATACGAGTATTACTCCTTGTTTAGCATTTTCAAAAATTTTAACATATTCCTTAAATTTATTTTAAAGATCCTTTTTGGGCGACCGGGCAACTGGGCCTGTTGCACAAAATGAAAAGTGCAAAGTGAACCAAAAAATACATTAAAAAACTGTTAAGTGCAAACTTTACTTGTCACTTTTTCGCTGAAAAAAGTGACGGGTCAAAGTTTGCTTTTTTCGTCGAAGTGTAAAGTGAAAAATGAAAAGTTTGCACTTTACAGTTTTTTAATGTATTTTTTGGTTCACTTTGCACTTTACACTTTTCATTTTGTGCAACAGATCCTTGGCCTAAAAACAACTGATATAATGGACATCTGACGTAAAAGACAACTGGCATAAACGGACAATTGGCATATTATTTTTATGTAAAATTCATTTTAAAGACAAAGACGTGCAAAATATTATGCCAGTTATCTTTTATATCAGTTGTTCATTATGCCAGTTATCTATTATGCCAGTTGTCTATTATGCCATATGTCCATTATGCCAGTTTTTTTTAGGCCAGTTGCCCGGTCGCCCCTTTTTGAACCCCAAGATTACTTCTTCTAAAGGTTCTTGATCGATTTTAGGCAAGCCACCAATGTTGATATACTTATGAGAAATTGGCCTTGGAAAATCAATAAATTCATCAAGATTTATAAAATAAAATGCACTATTGGAAATCTTTTGCTAAAAAAGGTTTTCGCATAAATAAATAAAATTTTATTTACAATAAGATTTATTTTTCGTCCTAAATTCATGTTCATATTATCTTCTAAAACTTTAAAATAGTGTGACATAGATCGTATTCCACTCCAAGTAAGATACAAATTTTTTATTCTATCAATATATGAAGTAGGCATTAAACTTCCTTGTCCAAACATCATTACTAAATTAAATGAGTAGAATTCAATTTTTTTAAACATGCCTGGAACAAAGCTTGGCATAGCAGGTATGCCTAACGCGCTAATAAAAATATCCGGCGACGGAGTCGAACAAAGTGATATGTAAGAGTTTATTTCAAGAATTTCCATAATAGCATAAAAACAAGGTTCTAACAATTCTCCAATAGCTAGATCAAAGTTTTCTTCTTTTAGACGAATCCAAATACCATTATCTTTTAATTGGTCTAAAATGGATAACGATGCTTTTAAATATATGTTGCGCCCGATCTTGAATTTCGCCCGATTCTGAATCGGGCACCCCACCTTGAACGAACAATCTTCGTTCATGATCGCCCGATCCGATTTCGTTCAAGATCGGGCGCAACATATATATTTAACATTACGTTGGCATAATGATGTAAGCATTAGTGTTATTTTTATATTAACCTAAATTATTTTTTATTGTAAGACGTCTAAAAAAATACGTTTTCTTTTTCCGATTCTAAAGACCAAATGTCGGGTTGCATGTCAGCAAGACTTGCAGATGGAATAAAATCACGCTTGCGCTCAATAATTCTAGCGTGATTTGTGCTAGTATAAGTAATGTTTTCATCATATATGGGTTGATAAACTACCTAAAACTTCTAAATAATGTTGTTTAAATTTTATAAATACGATCTAAATTAGAGGCCGAATTTCCCTCGTTCCAAGAATCAAGAGCCATTTAAGTGCCGTGCAGAAAGTCAAGCCCCTATTTTGGCCTTAGCCCTGGTGGCCTAAAATAACTTAATTTCTCGAGATCTGGGGCCTGTTGGCCTTAAGGCCCCAAGGTAGCCTAAGGCCTTGGCATGAGATAAAGGGTCCCTCCGGTTTCTAGGGCACTCGAAAGCATGACCCAGCAAGAGTCCACATGGTAATTAGGCTTATGGGACTCGAGGTCCTTCGGAAAGGTCAGAGGAGTGGGCTACCACTTTTATCAGACCACCAGTGCTTAGACCCTTCATTCCCTTAGTTATTAGAACTAATCTTTAGGATTTTTCACTTACTAGTAATAGAAAATTTAAAAATGAAATCCATAATAACAAACTACTATGTAACTTACAATTTCATGATCAGCTTTGGCTAGAATATCAACAATTTTATCTACAAAAATCATGTGGCTTTTCCACATTTTTGGATTATAAACTAGTATTTTATACCCATAGATTTGTAGGAACAAAATTAAAAATACATATATTATTTTCATATTAACAAAGTTAAAAATTTACAAATTGAATGTTCAAAATATTATTGATATGTATAAAATTCTTATCTATGTTTACAAATTTTTCATCAGACAAACATGTGTCTATGTAAATTTCACTTATGTTTGCTTGATTAATCGATTAATGCATACACCATGGTTTTTGGTGTACCTTTTACTTATTTCAAGCATATTCAAACCTTTGAAAGTTAAAATTTTTCAAGAAGAAAAATTTAGAAAAGCTTTAAGCTTTAAATTTGGTAGATGCTGAGATGTTTAGTAAAAATGGTTCTCTTGATTTTTAAAAATATTTTTATCACTACATAGGCTGATTAATGTACCACACATTAATAAGACAAAAAGAATAATTCTTCGAATATAGACATTTTTCTTGTTCAATTCTCACCGTAATTCATCAAATTCGTCAAAAAATTGTGGTTCATACTTGTATTCAATGAATGGATCACCGAAAACTCTAGCACAAATTTCATAGATAACGATTTTTTGACTTTTATTCTTTCTTATATTTAAAATCTACATACTTAACAAATTTTAAAACAGCTTTCAATAAAATAAATAAACCAAAAATAAAAAATATAAACACTGGCAAAATGATATCAAGGCAATAGAATTGTATAAAATTCAAATTTCTTCCTTCCATTTCTAAATTGTTGTCGTTTCCAAATTGTGCCGCAAATTCTAAATATTTTACAATTCTTTCTTCAACGCTTTCTGGCTTCGATTTAATCAACATTGCTAGTTTTCTAGCATTTTCTCGATAACTATAAAAAAAGTAATTAAGGCTACGCACTAAACGTCTCGAAGAGCAATTCGAGACGATTAGTGTCTCTAACCACCTGTTCGAGACGTTTAGTGCGCAGCCTAATTGTAAAATAAGTCACCTATTGTCGTATACTATGGTTTGAATAGCCGCAATTAAAGTTTTCAAGTTGATATTACGTTTTTCAACTATAATAGCGGTTTTGCGGTATTTCATCATTTCGCAATTTCTTGGTTGATCGGCAAATAAAGGAATGCATATAATAGGAACACCTTGAACAGCCGTTTCAATAATGCTGTTTAATCCGCCATGTGTTATAAAAGCTAATAACTTTGAATGTGCTAAAAAATTTCATTCTAAGCAAATTGCCGCCCTTAAAGTTTGTTAGGACGGCAGTTCGGTGAACGGCCGTATATGTGAACGTTGTATGCTTATTATATTTAATAAAGGGTACTTGTAAGTCACCACTTCACATACCGGGTCCAAACGCTACAATTGTAGGTTCCAGGGAGATCTCCCTGGGACCTCCAATTGTAGCGTTTGGATCCAGTTGAGGTTAAAAAGAGACAGATAAAGATTTATTAGCATAAAAGAGTACAACATGTTTAGCTTGCAGCCGTTCACCGAACTACCGTTATTTGCTAAGCGAAGCAAAGCTTGGCTTGGAGACGGAGTCTGTTGTGACAGCCTTTGGCTGCCACAACTAAAAAGCAAAAAGAAAAATTTCTCTTACATAGAAGTTTAATTTGTGGAACCCATTCCTTTACATAAACATTTCGATATCTTTTTATATAGTTGAAGTTTTCATCGTTATCTTTAAAAATAAAGGTTATATCTTGAAATTGACTAAACGCTTCATATAAATCTTCTTTAAACACTTCTGGCATTTCAACACTATCAGCCACACTTCCGAAAGATACGAGTATTACTCCTTGTTTAGCATTTTCAACAATTGTAACATATTCCTTAAATTTATTTCAAAGATCCTTTTTGAACCCCAAGATTACTTCTTCTAAAGGTTCTTGATTGATTTTAGGCAAGCCACCAATGTTAATATACTTATGAGAAATTGGCCTTGGAAAATCAATAAATTCATCAAGATTTACAAAATAAAATGCACTATCAGAGATCTTTTGCTAAAAAAAGGGCACTATAACTTTCGCCACGAATCTCTCATGCTTACTTTCGTCATGTAACTTTTGCACGTAACTTTCATCACTTCCATGTCAATAAAAATTTAATTTGAGACTAATTGAGTTGCCTGATTTGCAATAAAATGCAATAAATATGTATATTGACACGAACGTGGCGAAAGTTAATGTAGAGAAAGTTATTTGGAGAATGTTATAGTTTTTTAGCAACGTGTCGAACATGAAACGTAGCGAAGTTATAGTGCCTAAAAAGGGTTTTCGATAAATAAATAAAATTATTTACAATAAGATTTATGTTTCGTCCTAAATCCATGTTCATATCATCTTCTAAAAATTTAAAATAGTCTGACATAGATTGTATTCCACTCCAAGTAAGATATAAATTTTTTATTCTATCAATATATGAAGTAGGCATTGAACTTTCTTGTTCAAACACCATTGCTAAATTAAATGAATAAAATTCAATTTTTTTAAACATGCCTGGAACAAAGCTTGGCATAGCAGGTATGCCTAACGCACTAATAAAAATATCCGGCGACGGAGTCGAACAAAGTGATATGTAAGAGTTTATTTCAAGAATTTCCACAATAGCATAAAAACAAGGTTCTAACAATTCTCCAATAGCTAGATCAAATTTTTCTTCTTTTAGAAGAACCCAAATACCAGTATTATTTTTTAATTGATCTAAAATGGAGAACGATGCTTTGAAATATATGTTGCGCCCGATCTTGAATTTCGCTCGATTCTGAATTGGACACCCCATCTTGAACGAACAATCTTCGTTCATGATCGCCCGATCCGATTTCGTTCAAGATCGGGCGCCCGATTCAGAATCGAGCGAATTCAAGATCGGGCGCAACATATACATATATATTTAATATTACGTTGGCATAATGATGTAAGCATTAGTGTTATTTTTGTATCAACCTAAATCGATTTTTAATTTTAAGACGTCTAAAAAAACACGTTTTCTTGTTCCGGTTCTAAAGACCAAATGTCGGATTGCAACTCAGCATTACTTGCAGGCGGAATAAAATCACGCTTGCGTTCAATAATTCTAGCGTGATTTGTGCTGGTATAAGTAATGTTTTCATCATAAATGGGTTGATAAACTACCTAAAACTTCTAAATAATGTTGTTTAAATTTGATAAAAAGTATCTAAACCAGAGACCGAATTTCCCTCCGGACAGGTCAGAGGAGTGGGCCACCACTCTTGTCAGACCACTAGCGCTTAGGCCCTTCATTCCTTTGGTTATCAAAACAATCTTTAAGATTTTTCACTTACTGGTAAAATAGAAATTTTTATAATGAAATCGATAATAACAAACTACTATGTAACTTACAATTTCATGATCAGCTTTAGCTAGAATACCAACAATTTTATCAATAAAAATCATATGGCTTTTCCACATTTTTGGATTATAAACTAGTATTTTATACCCATGGATTTGTAGGAACAAAATTAAAAATACATATATTATTTTCATATTAACGAAGTTAGAAATTTACAAATTGAATGTTCAAAATAATATTGATACTTATAAAATTCTTATCTATGTTTACAAATTTTTCATCAGACAAACATTTATGTAAATTTCACTTATGTTTGCTTGATTAATCGATTTATCGCATACACCATGCACGGCGTTCCAAAATGAGGAAAAAGTCTGAGAAAAAAGAATTTTCAACTTTAGCTTCTCGTTTTTTTACCTTGAAATGTTAAGCTTTTTAAGAATTCAATGTAATGTACGTTTATCGTGGCACTTCGAATAGATTAGAATGTAATTTCTACTGCGCTCATTCTTTTAAAACACGTGAAGCAGAGCAAAAAATGATAAGGCAAAAGAAAAGAAGATTTAAGATGTGCTAAAACTAAAAACGACGTTATTTTTACTAGTTCAACATGCTTGGTGCTACCAAATTTATCGTGTTCTCGATTTTGATTTTATTTATTGTAGAGAATACTTTATCATTGGATCCTCCCTATGGGCAATTAAAAATAACAGGTAAGCTACAATAATAATTTACACTAAAATTATTTTGACAGATAAGCATGTAACTAAAGAAGATGGTACTATAGTTCAACTAAGAGGCATGAGCTTAGCATGGAGCATAAACACTACCAATTGGAGCGAAAATTGGTTTACACCATTTTGGAAAAGTGTTACAGTCGCTTTCGTAAAATGCAGTTGGAATTCGAACGTAATCAGAGCTCCTATGGGAATAATGTTCGGCGGTTATTTGGAAAATCCAGAAACAGAATATGAGGTATTTGTGCTCTTAGAGCCTTAGGGTCATTGACTATAAGCAGTTAGGGTCACTTTCTATAAGCGTATGCTTTATCGTTCCTAGGCATAATTAAAGTTGATGGCGCCCCCAATGTGCTGCGTGCTGCGATATCTTGCTGTTGTAATTATACACCACAAATTAATCAAAACATCACTGCCCAGGACCTATGGTAACTGATGATAAATGGCTAAATGAGTTTCGATATCAAACCCAAAACTAGTTGAAAATTAATTTAAAACTAAATTTCGTTCAAATTCTATTTTAGAAGGTCAAAACAATTATTGATGCTGCTATTGATATGGGGATTTATGTAATCGTCGATTGGCATGATGAACGTGCACATTATGAAAACCATACCGTCGCTGCTATCCAATTCTTTAGTAATATATCACAAACCTACGGCAATTACTCGAATATAATTTATGAAATTTTCAATGAGCCGGTTAATGCAACATGGGCACAAATCAAAGCATATGCTGTTCGAGTCATTACTGCTATACGACAGAACGATCAGAAAAATATCATTGTTGTTGGTACTCCAAATTGGTCTACAGATGTGGATGTTGCAGCCGAAGATCCTATTAACGGGACAAATATTGCTTATACACTACACATTTATGCCGGTAGGGATTATAGCTTTTAATCAAATTTAATTTTGTTTTAAAGCAAGTGCGGGTCAAAAATTTTTTGACAAAGCAACTGCTGCTATTAATAAAAGTCTGCCACTATTTGTTACCGAATATGGTGTTGTTGAATCAAGTGGAAATGGCCCAGTAAATGAGACCAATTCTCAAGCTTGGTGGAATTTTTGGGGTTATTTTTTAGTTTTTTGGCAAATAATAAACAACTTTCATCTTTAGATGAAAATAAGTTATCTTATGTTAATTGGGGCATGTATGATAAAAATGAATCTGCTGCAGCTATGATTCCAAATTCCACACCAGAACAAGTAGGCGATAGTTCACGATGGACTATTGGCGGAACTTTCGTCAATCAAATGTTATGGAGTAAAGATCAAAATGTTAGCTGCGTACCACAGGATGGCATTCAAACTAGTTCAACACCTACCGCTAACTCAACCTCTACCGCTAGCTCAACTTCGCATACATTTTCACGGGCAATTATCATAAGTTCTTACATAGTTTATGTTTTTAAAATAAAGTTTTGAATAAATCTTGTGACATGCCTTTATTGACGGTTTGTGGTGTTGTTACATGAAATCCGGGGAATATTTATTGACCCATGAACATTGAAAAGCGTGTGCACATGGAACGCCATTCTAGCTAACTCCAAGAGACCTGACAAAGGCAAAACCTTTTAAGCTAGCGGAGAAAACGTAAAATAAAAAAGTGCTCGGTTTTTTGTGAGACATCCTGATAATCAAATGTTCTCTTCAACAATGCTCAATTTGCATGCGTACATTATATTAGCCATTAAATTTTTCAAAATCGTTAAATTGTCGAAATGTTTGTTCTGTTCTGTTGGGGGTGTTCCCGCAAGGCAAAATTTTTGAACGTGATTACTAGATTCAACATTTTCGAGCCTGATCTCCAGATAAATCCAAAAAAATATAAATATAGCTATGTTTTACATACCAGATGTTCAAATAAAATTCAACTAGAATAATGGCTAAAGCAAATTTTAATTAAGGATTTTATAAATAATATTCTGAAAGCTCGAACAAAATTCTATTCTATTTTATTCTATTCTAATTTTTTTCTAGTCACTAAAACCTGAATCAGGGTCTTTACGGGAAATTCAAATTCAAAATTGCAACTCAAAATCGCCAACTTCAAACGCGATTATCTCGACAATGATAACGATTCAGAATTTACTGTAAAAACAAAAAATGCTCCATTCATGAATTTCCCGAATATATATAAATTATGGCAAATTTCGCTAATCTAAAGAATTTTCAACTTTTGACCTCCTTCAGTTTTAGCTATGGAGACATTTTTTGCTCCTCGGCCCCTGAAAAGTGACTTGGTCAGGGATATCGGCCAGGAATTCTAGTTTATATTTATGTGCAATTCGGAGCTCGTGTAGTGAGAAAATTTCGGGCTAGAGCCCAAAAAGTGAATTTTTGAGGAGGTCAAAAAGCGTTATTAATAGAAAGAAAGTATAATAATGGCCTTTTGACTACTCGTAACCAATACAAAAAAACTGGATCTCATCGAGTTATAGCCCATAAAAAAGATTTAAAGTCATTTTTATGTCTCCTTAAAAAGTTACAACACTTTGTTTCCCATATACTCATTTGGGAAAGATAGTGCACCACCATCTTCAAAGGCTCGAATGGACCCCAACGCATTGAAATTTTGAATTTTTTATTACTTAGTTTTGTTGAGCTAGTTGAGAGACTTGACATATGCAAAAATTAGGAGGTACTGGGATTATCTTGCTGAGATATACCATTTTGTGAAAATTTGGAGGTTCCCACAGGTATAAAAATGTATAGTTACACCCTTTCAAACCTAATCAGAAAACTTATCTGGAGTCCACCGACTATGGAAAATGTATGGAAACGCAGCGCGTGCGTAGCTCTGAAAAATAAAAAAGATTTCAAGTCAAAACGATTTATCCTTGAATAGATAGAATTTTTTTCAAGTTCGGTTACCTGTAAGACCAAAAAATGAGCGTCTTCAACTTGGTACTGGGTCAATCTCCAACCAGTGAACGAATCTAATGGGCCCCCAAAAACAAAAGTTGCCCAACACTTTACGAACTATAATTTTATGATAACAAAACTTAAGAATTTTATCAAAAAAAGTTTGTCACTCCGAAAGCTCGATTCTTTCAGAGCCGATGCTTTAATATGGTTTATCAACATGTTTATATTTAAAGGGGGTAAAAGTTATTGCTAGTTATCGACACGATTAAAAAACCTAAGTAAAAACCGTATTTTCCATCCGTTCTCTATGATCTTTTTTTCAGTTATATAGAATCGGTCATGGGCAATCTGAAAATAATGACGATTTTGCCTGAAAATCAGGTTTTCGTGTCAAAAATCTAAATTTTTTGAAATTTAAATTTCGACAAGCTATCCCATCGGTAATTTGACCATATCTCGATCAAAATTAATTCGTTTTCGATGATATTTTTTTAGTTATATAGAATCGATTATGGGCAATCCGAAAATGATTACGGTTTTGCCTGAAAATTGGGTTTTTGTGTCAAAGATCTAAATTTTTTGAAATTTACTCTATCCCATTGGTAATTTGACCTTATTGGTCAAACTTCATTCTCACTTTAGAGAATGAGAATGTGGGTTATGATGAAAATGTTGCAGATGATAGTGACATTGAGGAGCAATATAGTCAAGAATTATGATTTTGTCTATAAAGCATAATAATGATATATAAAAATTGATTTTTATACATAAAAATCACAATTTTACACATAAAAATCAAACATGAGGAAATAAACGGGTTAAAAATAGTGTATCTTTGACTCTTCCTATTGTTCAAAATACATGATCGACCGCAAATTCGGGTGTAGCTTGACGAGAGGAATATTTAAAAAATAGATCATCGAAAACGAAGGAATTTTGACCGAGATAAGGTCAAATTACCGATGGGATAGCTTGTCGAAAATCTAAACTTCAAAAAATTTAGATTTTCGATACGAAAATCTGATCTTCATGTAAAATCGTCATATTTTCGGATTGTTATGACCGATTCTATCTAACTGAAAAAAGATCATAGAAAACGGATGGAAAATACGGTTTTTACTTAGGTTTTTTAATCGTGTCGATAACTAGCAATAACTTTTACCCCCGCCCCTTAAAATAATTTTAAATAAATGTCTTGATCATATCCTCTTGTAGCTGGTTCATCAATTCTCCGTCTCTCTTTCTTCGACCTGCACTAGAAACACATAAAAATTGCGCATTAAGTGCTACCCGAACATACGAGGCTCTGCACATAATTCTAGGAAATTTACAAACTGTAGGTCCACAATAAGAAGTTTGTTGAGTGGATGCTCCACTAAAAATTGTTTTCGTTAAAACATATACTAAAACATATTTACCTGCAAGGACATCCATTCGCTCCCGATAAACAAGTCCTATTTTGAGTTAAATAACCTAACATTCCGCAAGTATCACTACAAGTGCCGCTACTCCATTGCGACCAAACGCCACCTGGTGGGCATGATATTGTTGTGGTAACCGATACTGCTGTAGGAATAGTTGTTGCAGGTTTAGTAGTCGTTGGTAAAGCAGTAGTTATTGCAGTTGTTGTTGCACTTGTGGGTGTAGTTAGGGATGTAGTTGTAGTAGTGGTCGTCGTTGGTGCAATTGTTGTTGAACTTTTAGATGTAGTTAGGGGTGTAGTTGTAGTAGTGGTAGTGGTCGTCGTTGCTGCCGAAGCTAGAAAATATTATTAACATGATGTCAAATCGTGTAGAGAGACAGCAACATAGCCAGGAACTTTTCCGAAAAAGGATAACGAAATTTTTTGGAAAAAAATCATAAGGGGGCCATTATGTTTTTTCATAAATTAGTTATTCATAGCCTAATTTTTCAAAAAAATCATAAGGGAATCTGTGAGATATTTTTCAATTTATAGTGGCTTGTGAATAGCTTTTAGATGATACTCCTCGAGTCATACACCTACTTTCACAAACAACTCGGTTATCCATGAAATTGCTTGCAAGTCCTTGAATCCACCCCGTACTTTTACCGACTTTTTTACATTGTAATGTCACATTTAACGGTGTATTGCTCGGACCAGTACTATATAACTAAATTTTACAGTTGAAAAAACAGTAAAAAATAGAAGAGTCTACAATTTGTTCAAAAATTTTTGAGGTCCAAAAACCAATTTTTTGTAGAAATTTTCTTAAAGGACCACCGACATATTTTTATATGAAAGAGCATAGTTTGTATAGGGAAATTCAAATTTTGTAAATTTCAAACTTTAAAGTCATTTATCTCGCTGGGGGTACATTTTCGGAGGGTGACGTAAAAACAAAAAATGTTCAAAAATTGTGCTCCTTATATAAAAAAATGTTATCGAAAGTGTTATAGTCCTTTAATGTTTTTTTCAATTCAAAAAAATCGATAAGCTTAGTAAGTTTTTTAATTATGTACTTACAACGGGAGTTGTTACATTGACATTATAAATATAAATATTAATAACGCCATTCGTAAAAGTTGAACTACAAGATAATGTCTGTGTGCACTGACTACCGGAAGTCTCTGTTATAGTCGAAGTGCCATTCACAAATCCAAGTGTAACTGATGGTGCTGCAACTAAATTTGTGCAGCCTGTACAAGTTCTCTAAAAAAACATAAAGCAAGCTTGCGATTTTAGGAAATTAAGAACAAACTTTTTGCCGAATATGGATTTCTTCTGATTCCTGTTTGAAAAACGAGGATTCAACACTATAAATCGTCAAAATTTGATAAAGAAAAATCGAAATTAAACCAGTATTAGGTTTCATTTGCGTAAATATGAAAACTGGATCGTATACTAAATCGAACTGTTCTACAACAAATGCGTTTTTAAATAAAAAGAAGAAGAAATTATCAGAAGCAGAAAATGTAAAAAAATCAGCTGCTAGAATGGAATAGAATTTTATTCAAACGTTCAGGATATTATTTATAAAATCCTTAATTAAAATTTGCTTTAGCCATGATTTTAGTTGAATTTTATTTGAACATCTGCTATGTAAAACATAAAGGTCACTGGCTATATTTTAATAAATTATTTTTGATTTATCTGGAGATCAGGAACGAAAAATTTAAATTTTCTAATATAGCTTTACTAGCCCAATGTTCCCGAAAGGCGCCGATTAGACGCCTTTCGGGAACACCCCCAATAGGAAACATTTCAACAGAAAAACAAGGCAAGTTGACGCAAATTCGTCGTACCAAGCTGAAAATTGCGGAGGCCACAAGTTGTCGTATCCACATCGTACTTTTCATTCAAAATGCATTAAAAAGTACGGCTAGAGACCACAAGTTGTTGTATTTTCCTTATTTCTAAAAAAGTGCAAAAATTGAAAGAAAGCATAATTTTCAAAAAATCATATCTCCGCGAATTTAAAAGCTTTTTTAATAATTCTTTTTGTAAAAAATATCTCAGATTCCCAACTTTCTTTTATGAAAACAATTATTAAAAAATATTTTATTTTCGACAAGATATGGATTTTTGAAGTTGGTGGATTTTCCAATTTTTCTTAAATTTGCCTATTTTCAAAAATTTGCCAATAATCGAGTATAGTTCGGATTTCTCCGAGCGACAGCAATCCTGAAATTTTGGATCCTGAGATATTTTTTACAAAAAGAATTATTCGTACAAAAAGAAATCCGTCCTATACTTGATTTTGGCAAAATTTTGAAAATAAGGAAAATTTCAAAAAATCGTAATTTTTTAGTATTTTGGGCTAAAAAATTGAAAATAAAATATTTTTTAATAATTTTTTCCTAAAAAATTCGGTGACGGTGGCTATCGAATGAGCTATCGGGCGACTGAAATAGACTTAAACTCGATTTTTGGCGAGCTTTTCAAATACGTGAGTAAATTATTGATCACCCTGTACCATAAGCACATTTAAGAATGGCTAGACATTGTTGTTTCTTATCAAAGAAGTTGAATATTTAATCATAATGAAATGGAAAAATATCAGTGTTGTATGTTCTTAATAAATTTTTTACTTAAAACTATATTAATAAAAACTCAGTCGAAATGTTTTCGTTAGGTTGTATTTCATCTATTTTATTACTAATCATAATAAATGCACAAGAATATCATGTTAAAGATTTCGGAGCGGTTGGAAATGGCATTGCTGATGATTCTAATGCCGTTCGTGCAGCAATGAATGCTTCGATAAAAAGTGGTGGGGGAAGGGTAATATTTGATGAAGGATATGCTTTTCTCACTGGATGTTTTTCACTTACAAATAATTTGATTTTGGATGTTCGCGGATCTATATTAGGCTCGAATGAAACCGATTATTATTATATGTAAGAGTTTTTAGCATATTCTTTATTTAAATTGTAAGTTGCGGATTTGTAGTTTCTACTTTTTTGTAGGTCGGACTTCATTCCGAAAGCGTAGGTTCAAATCCGAGTGGCGAAAATTTCTTTTTGCCTCATTTTGTGTTTGCAAAGATGTCAAGAATACTATTTTTAGAAAATAAAAATTGACAAAGTCAGTCCGTAACGTTGTAAAATAGGCTTTCAGGAATTTTTAAGCTCAAGATCATCAAAATGGGTGAAAACTGGCGGAGAAAAGGCATTTTGAAACTTTTTTTTCTAAATAGAGACATTTTGTAGTTTGTAGTACTCTATTACAAAAACGTAAAAACTACCAATCCGCAACTGGATATTTGTGAAAAAAACAGACTTTACTCGCAATTAAACTGTAGTAAAGGTAGGATACTTAGTGGGAAAAATTAATTTATTTTAATTTTTCAAATTTAGCTTAGCATTTTTTTCACATTTTATTTAAGCACGTGATGTTGCTTTTTCGATGCGGATGTTTCATTCCTACACTAAGTGTTGGTCTGCATCAGCTTGGCGCATCATAGAACAAGGCTTGTATGACGGATTATGTTATTCAAATGTTAAATTGTGGTTTGTAGTTAGACATAGATATAGAGGCGTTCCAAAACATCACAGGCTAGCTTTGCTAGCCATTTTCCTTATTCGCCTCTTGTCCCTTTATGAGCTTGTGTGTTGGTTTATCGTATGTCAATAAATATAATTTATGGAGCCATTTTTAAAATAACAACAGTCCGTCACACATGCTAACAAGATGTCGTTCAGTTTCAAGCCAGTTCGGTGGGAAAGAAGCCGGGCAATAGCAAATGTTAGTAAAAAAAGAGCGCGACAAAAACACGCACGCCTAAAAAGAAAGATAAAGCCGTTTTGTAAAAAACGGCATTCCCTCTAAAATTCAGACACGATTTTTATGAGAAGGGCCAACCCCCTCCATATAATTACTTAATATCTAGATGACCCCTTATGAGATAAAACTTAAAAGCTAAATTAATAGTTTAGACCGAATACCAAACAAATGAGCAAAGCATTAATATATTCTTGGAATGTTAATAATATTACAATAACTGGTGGTGGCATTATTGATGGGCAAGGCTATTATTGGTGGCAATTCGGAAGAAATTGGACTTACCCACCTTGTTCGTATAGGTAGTGCCATAATTGTTACAGCTTATATCTTTTTTAGGCCAAATTTAATACGATTAGTTAATGTTTCTAACGTTCAGATGAATAATATTACTATAAAAAATAGCCCTGAATATAATGTGCACTTCATGCAATCAAACAATATCCATATAAATAACATAAAAATTAGTGATCCACAAGATTATCTTAATAATCAAATCCCTTCATTTAATAACACCTCACCCATGAATGAATCATTTAATACCGATGGTATACACTTTGATAATGTGCAAAATGCTTTAGTAGAAAATAGTTATATTAGTACAGGTATTTTTAAATTTATTATACCAACTATATCATAGGTCAGCAAGGTGGGGGAGAAAGCTCCCGATGAGATGGTTCCCCTTAATTTTGGGTCCATGAGTGCGTGGATCAGGAAGAGACCCCCCCCCTGCCAACCTATAAACTATATTAATTTAGGAGATGATGCGCTAGCTATTGATGCTTATATAGGTGCTCCGCCATCCGAAAATATTACTATTAGAAATATGCAAATCGGGTTTGCCAATGGATTAAGTATAGGTGGTGTAACGATTGGTGGGATTCGAAATATCACATTCGAAAATATCGTTGTAAATGGATCTCTTGTAGGGCCGAACATTCGAGCAAGAAGTTTTGAAGGAGGTAGGTTGGAAAAAATTATCTTGAGCTCTTATTGCCAGGCTATATAATATAAAAATCCGAGATCAGTTTGATTTATACCTAACTACAAGAGTTAATTGATTTTTGATTGCAGTAAAATCTTGTTGCATTCAACTGCCCTTATATGAAAATGTTAGAAAAATTTTAGGCTTAATCCAAGATATAACATATCGAAACATATCCCTTCATAATATGAGAAATTGCTTCAAGCTTGATATGAATTGGACTTATGAAGGCTACCATCCACCAACAAACGATACTATATTCCCAAAATATCAAAACATAAATATACATGACTTAACATGCGATAACGTGAAAAATGCTTTGTATCTCGATGGGCTAGATTTTAGTGAAATTAATGCAAATTTTTGGAATATTAAAATAACGAATATTCAAGGGAAATTTATTGAAAAATGTAATAATATTTATGGCTCATGTGATAATTCAACTTTTTTCCCGTATTGTCCCACTTGTATGACAAAAACGAAATGCGAAGATACTACTGAAGATTGCAGTAGTTATTTAAGCCAATGCAATAATCCAGCTTATCGTGAGTTTAAAATTTTTGCAAGCGTAAATTTTATTCTTTTTAGACACTTTATTATGTAATAAATGTAGAAGAACGTGCAATTTATGTGGCACATGTAATACGTAATATTTTTTGTAAAGATTATAAAATTATACAGGGTGACTAAAAAATACGTACGCACCTTATTTTTGTATCTTTCTTGCATTTTTAAACGAATTTTATATCAAAACACAACAATAATTACAACAACAACAGAAATTATTCAAAATGACCACCATTTGCATCAATGCACTTCTTTAGCCTCTTCGAAAAGTTGTCCACAATACCACCTAGTGTATCAACAAGAAGTCAACTAATCTCACGTTTCTCAACACCGCGCTCATGTATTCGGATAACAACTGGCCTAAATTCTTTCATGCTTGCTAAAAAATAAATTTTGATATAAAATTCGTTTTAAAAATGCAAGAAAAATACAAAAGTAAGGTGCGTACGTATTTTTTAGTCACCCTATAATAACCTAAATAAATTAAGCTGGTATTTGTTGTTGGTTTTATTTTTGGATAAAGTTAAAGGTACAGTGCACGTTCGATGGAAGAAAAAGCAAAAAATCATCGAAAACGATCGAGTCTGAAGAGATATGACAACATTTTTGAGCGGACAAAACTTTCTTTTTTGTAAGTTGATTTCAGCAAAGGAAAAACTATTCTTGATACGGTTTTTTTCATTATACATCAAAACTTTTTTACTGAAAAACATTTTTCGGGCGAACTTTGAACCTAATCTTAACGTCTATCGGTAATCTGAGCAGTGCCAAAAACCGTGACCATCCCTAAATTAAGTTTAAGAATTCCAGAAGCAAGTTAATAATTGATAAAACATTTATTGTAAAATCTATTAACAATCAAATCATCATTTTAAAATATAATGATCAATAAGATTAACATAATTTTTGTTTGAACCAATTAATTCAATTAACACTATAGTATTTTTCTGTTGTAAGTATGGTTTTGGTATATATAAAGTCATCTAAAAAAATATTTTACATTTTACAGAGATTTTTACTTGAGGTCCATATTCAGGCCAATAACGACCAATATTATATCCATTAACAAAAAGTTGGCCTTTTCCCCAACCAGTCGAATCGAAAAATGTATCTTGAGGATTATCGGTTGTAAATTGACCAATGTATACGCCCGACTGCGAGGTAGCTTTTTCTGGGATTCTGACATCTTTTTCAGTTTCTTGTTCAGAAAATATAGTCGATATCGAGTCTATCGAATCTTTTGTTAAGTTTATTCCACATTGATACCAACTTTGAAGTAAAAACCCACTAAGAGTAACGTTATCATGAAGTCCCTTAAAATTTTTGTTGTTAAAAAGTTTTTTCGCTTACTTTAATATCAAGAAGAGGATAAGTCATGCCAGAGAAACCATCTTGTCTCCCTCGATTTTCAACCAAAATCCTTAGAATATCACCTGGTTGTGCAAAAATATTCAAACTTGTATAATTATCTCGTAATATCATACCCTAAAAGAATGCATACTTTACAACAAAATAATTTTTTACTTGGTAATTATTATTTACAAATACGTAACCATAATCTCGGATTTTTGGAGTCACTATTGTATAACCACCATTTTTAAGTGTTGTAGTATATAAAACGAAACCGTAAGGATGATCGATTTGTTCGAAGCTTAATGGATCGGTTGAAAAAGTACACGGTTCTTGTAGTTGTGAAAGTATCGAAATTAGGCTTGTTCCTACACGAGACATCGTAACGTTTCCATAATTTGCTGCTCTAAAAATGCGCATTATAAGATGTGCGACCCTCGCTGAAGAAAAAGAAGATCAGAATTTAAAAATTCGCATAAAATTTAAAATTTTTCTTCCTTTAACCCCCTTAAAACCCATTGCCTATAAATCCCATTAGAGTTCTTAGGCTCTAATGAATGAAAATTACTATTTAAAAATATTACGAATTGTTGTTCGGTATTGGCAATGGTTTTTGCTCCCAATCATCAAGGCTGCTAATCCATGTCCAAATTTTCCTATACAAATCTGTAATATCACCATTTTCAGATATTGGTGACCCAACCCAATAAGTTGTTATATACTAAATATCTTTTTTGTTTTACTATAAGCGAACATATGAAGATCTTTAAAAAGTATTCTTACGGGAGCATTCGTTAGAGCGCCATTATAAAATTCGAAGTTGGTACCGCCGCACACCATATACATATTAACAGATGCGTTTTTTGACTTGTACATATAATCAAGGTTGTCCACAAATTCACCTGGAATACCTGCTCCACCTGTCTCACCCCAGTGTACTCCCCAATAATTATAAAATTCCGTACACACATGAGGGGCTAAAATTACTTTTTAATAACCTCCTAATAGAACTATAATTTTACCTCCGTTCGAAGAAGCATCTTGATTTTTAAAATTATAATCGATAGAACTATGTGTGTTGGGTCCAAAATCGACGGCGGCTAAAGTATTCGAAACAGCAGCGCCACATCCTAGAGTACCGACAGGATTAGCTAAAATGATTTCACTGTTTAAAGTTAAAATAAATCCCTAGACTAGGGATGGCCACGTTCTTATATAAAAAATTTGAGCAATGTCAAAAAAAACCGTGGCCATTCCTACCCTAGACTAAAAAATTACTTACTAGTAAATATGACAACATCATTGCCTAGAAGTTCCCAGA
>JAQGBS010000262.1:0-24435 GCA_034698545.1 Acrobeloides obliquus | reverse complement strand
AAATCGATTTTTCTCAAAAATTTTATAGACATGCATTCTAATTTGCTTAAATATGTTTCCTCCATCAAAAATGCTATTGAATGACGCTACTCTCGATATAGGCTGTGATCAAGCGCTTGAGAATTCCCCTGTGAGGGGGAGGGTTATTTTAGAAGAAATACGGTATGCTAAACTTTTAATATTAAACGAGAAATATCTGTTTGTCTGTGTCACCGAATTTTGTAACCTTAAGTCCAATCCCGTTACGACTTATATTTTTAGAAAGAGCTAGGTGAGAGAAGAAAAACGACACCAAAATCATGGGGGTATCCCCTCTGGAAAAAATTAAAAATTCAATTTTTCATTTTTGCCTTTTCAGGTTAGGTATTTGGTCAGATATGAAAACCCGTTGCCTTCATGGCGCAGTTGGTAAAGCGTTATTTTTGCAGTCAGAAAGGCGCAGATTCAATTCCCGTCCCCGCCGAAATATTTTTGCTTTCAATAAATGTTCTCTTTTTTTTGAAAAAATCGATTTATTTGGAAAAAAACAAAAAATTGGATAGAAATTAAAAAAATTCGAAATTTTGAAAAAATTCGCAAAATTGAAAAAATTCGAAAAAAATCGAAAAACATCGAAATTTTTTTTTTAATTTAAAAAATTCGAAAAAATCGAAAAAATTTTTAAAAAATGATAAGAAAGCATTTCTCATTTAAATAGGTTACGAACTTTTGCCGCACCCTTGTAGTACGTCTGAGACAGACTAATACGTGTTACTCAGACTAATTCGTTTTATGCGAATTTCAAGAGGATTATATAAAGACATGGATGAACCGCTTGGAGTATCGCTCGGAGCGCCACTTGGGACACTTGGAAGCGAGGCATAGCGCTGCGGCTCTCACTCGGAACGTGAGGCCGAGTGCCAAAGTCACTAGGTCTCCACTTTATTAAAACAACAAATTCAAAAATTACAACGAATTAACAGTATATTTCTTCATAGATCTATTAAAACAAGAGTTTGGAGCAAAATAATGTTCTTTTAAGTTCCTCTCAAGAGTCTAAAATCAGCCGTTGTGCAACCACGTCATACATTGGCAACGGGGGAGGGGGTACCACCCACCTGATCGATTCACTCAAAATGCCGAAAATTGAGAGGACCACCTCAAATTTTCAGGTGATTGGTATAATTTTTGAGGCGATCAGAATCGATTCAAAAATTTCCCATTTTGAACAAAATTTTTCTGGGGAGGGGGGTTCCCTGGGAGGATTGCCTTATCAAAGTGCCGAACCCCTCCCCCCTCCCTACATGCCCATGTATGAACCACTTTTAAGCTGAAAATTTCTACCTTGTCGTCACTTAAGTCCACATCTTTGGTCTCTCTCAAAAATAACATCCCAATAACAAATGTCATGAGCGAGATTGCAATCGGATACCATAACCCGGAATAAATATTCCCATTTGATAACACTATAGCAAATGCTATACTAGGCAGGAATCCTCCTATCCACCCATTTCCGATATGGTATGGCAACGAGATTGAAGTATAACGGACTTTGGTAGGGAAGAGTTCGACTAGCCATGCGGCCATTGGTCCATAGGCCATGGGAGAGTATACGATGAGGATCAGCCACATAACTTGGAGCATGGGGATATTGATTTGATCAGGGTTGGCTTTTAGGGGGTATCCGGCTGAGGATAGGGCTTGTTCGACGGAGGAAGTGAAGTTTTCTTGTGCTATTTTAGCTCCTTCTTCCTAAAATGATGTTAAATTTTGTTTCGTTTTTTCAAAAGGTTGGGCGCGCATGAACTCATGGGTAGGATGCTTTCTCAAAAATCGAATTTTGCCATTCATGTTATTGGCGCGGGTTTGATCCCACCGGGGTAAAAATGTCGAAATTTTGCTCAAAAATTGTCCAAAATCGAATTTTTTTGAAGGGGTACCCCCATAAAAATGTATTTTTTCAAAAAGTTTCAAACTTGGAAAAAACTCCTTGGTCTTCCAAGAGATAAAATTTTCAATTTTTCGATTTTCGTGAATGCCCGAACATCGAAAAATTGAATCCCCCTCCCCATGTCTCTTGGTTACATCACTGGATTGGGGTGAGTACTGGTTGATTACAACATGATCTAAAATTGTACCGTTAAATTCTTCAAATATCCACTTTCTATAACCACATCCCCAACATGTACTTTTGGCAGGGTCCCTGGCATCGCTGCCAAATTCGTATATGAAACACCATGATCATGCAAGAAATTCTTCAACACATCACATGAACTTGTAAACTTGACATGACCTATTCAATTATTTAACTTTTTTATCAAAACCCAAAAATTCGAAACCTTTGAGATCAGATGGCACAAATTGGAAAGCACAGTCTTCTGGATCAGCTTCCACCACTACAGAAACTTTGCTCATAGCCGACTCTAGTTGAGGATTGGCGAAATGAGTCAACGCCATAAAAAGTGGATAATAAGTTAAAGCACCAAGTAGACAGCCTGTCATTATTAAAGGTTTTCGACCAATTTTGTCGGAGAGCCAACCAAAAATTATGTAGCAAATTATTGAAAATATTGAGGTAGTTGCTTGGAGGATGTTGGCGGTTACTGGATTTACCTTAAAAATATTTTTTTGTACCAATCCCAGGGAAAGTTCGGTAGTTTGTGAGATAATTGCGTTTGAAATGTGAATTTGGGCTCATATTTTCGTTGTAATACACAAACTTTTTTGAATTTTTTGCACTAAAATCGTCAAATTTCAATGTGAATATCTTTAAAAATCGTAACACGCGCAAAGAATTGAGTATAACTTTGTATCTATCCGGAAATGAAGCCATGTCATCGATATAAAAGTTGTAGCTCATGAGTTCCCCTTTCCAACGACATCAAAATCATCGCCGTAGCGTTTAGTATTGCTGAGATATGCCTATTTGAAGTTTGACATGTTGATTTTTGAGGTTATCATTTTTCAGAGCCTTGTAGCACGAAACTTTAGGAACAAACTTATTTTTTAAGGGTCATAATTGTGCTCGGCAGGACCGAAAATGGTCATATACACCAAGGTCGTGGTTGGTCCTCCGGCTTAGGCTTGGGGTTTAAACATAGGATTCGGCTTAGGCTTAGGCTTAGACTTAGGCTTAGGCTTAGACTTAGGACTCAGCTTGGGCTTAGGCTTATTCAGCTTAGGCTTAGACTTAGGCTTATTCAGCTTAGGCTTAGGCTTAGGCTTAGGCTCAGACTTAGACTTAGGACTCAGCTTAGGCTTGGGCTTAGGCTTAGACTTAGGATTCAGCTTAGGCTTAGGCTTAGACTTAGGCTTATTCAGCTTAGGCTTAGGCTTAGACTTAGGATTCAGCTTAGGCTTGAACTTAGGCTTATTCAGCTTAGGCTTAGACTTAGGACTCAGCCTAGGCTTGGGCTTAGGCTTAGACTAGGCTTATTATTCGTCTTAGACTTAGAATTCAGTTTACGCTTGGGCTTAGGCTTAAAGATAAATAATGATAGGCAAAAATTCTACGAAAACAAGTTTAGAGGTTCATATAAAAGTTTTCATAAAATTCAAAATTTTACCTTTAACGTTTGAGTCAAAAAATAGAAAACGTAAAATCCGCTGGCATATCCGACTACAGCTTGCCCACCGACTGCACCAAAAAGCACCAATAAAATCATTCGTAAATTTTTCCATTTAAAAAAACTTTCTTTTAGAGGCGACTTGGCTTGTTTTCCTTCAGATTTCATCTCTTGAAATATGGGAGATTCTTGTAATTTAAGACGAATGAATAACGAAATTCCTAGTAGGATTACAGATAACAAATATGGGATGCGCCAGCCCCAGGCCTAAAAATTTAATTTTTTTTGTCAGTTTTTTAATTTTTCAATTTTTAACTTTTTCAAATTTTTATTGGCGAATTTTTCAAATTTTGATGAAGATTTCAATTTTTGATGAATTTTTCGATTTTTGAGGATTTGTCAAAAACATTCATAGTGACAAGTTGTCACCATTGTCACTATAAACGATTTATGGGAATTTTTCGATTTTTGACAAATTTGACTATTCTAGTCGACAATAGGTGTTCAATAAAACTTTATGTATCCAATGGCTTAGGCTTAAGCCTAAGACTTAAGCCTAAGGCTTAGGTTTAGGCTTAGGCTTAAGCCTAAGGCTAATGCTTAGGTTTAGGCTTAAGCCTAAGGCTAATGCTTAGGTTTAGGCTTAAGCCTAAGGCTAATGCTTAGGTTTAGGCTTAAGCCTAAGGCTTAAATTTAGGCTTAGGCTTAAGCCTAAGGCTTAGGTTTGGGCTTAAGCCTAAGCCATTGGATACATAAAGTTTCATTGGAGACATAAAAATTCATTGGATACACCAAGTTTTATTGGATACCTATTGTCGACTAGCACCCTTGTGCATCCCTATTTTTCCAACCATAATGACGGTTTTTTAAGCGAGAAAAATACAATTTTACTGGATTTGTCCCAAATTTAGCTAGACCAATAGTTTCTCTTAGCCTATTTTTACTCTTACTTTAAACGCCGTTTCACCAATAATAGTCCTGGTTATGATGATAATCAACAATGCTATTAATAGCCCTATGTCGGCAGTAGCTTGTATGAAACTAGTATAAAATCCTCGTCTTCCTTTGGGAGCATGTTCAGCTACATAAGTGGCGGCACCACCATATTCGCCTCCGACTGCGAACCCTTGTATACAACGTAGTATGACCAAAATAATAGGAGCTGCAATTCCAATCGAAGAATAAGTGGGGAGGAGGCCAACAAGGAAAGTGGCGATTCCCATCACGACGATGGTGACTAAATTAGACTGTTTTATGAATGTGGTGCTACGGTATCATCGACACTAGCAAGGGTTCGGTTCCCCCTTGCATCCAAAAGATTTTTGATTGGCACTACTTCAAGATCAAAATTAGTTACGAAACATTCAGTGACCACCATGATGTAGTGGTTCGGTGCGCTGCCAAGACTACGGCATGGGGGGGGGGAGGGGTTCTCCCTAGCTACATCGCTGCTTGACTATCAAGCAGCAACTTTTTATAACATCTCAGAAAAAAATAAAACCTTACTCAAAAAGGTATACTTCCTTCCAACTCTGTCCCCTAGAGTGCCAAACACTATCGATCCGAATGGTCGAACAGCAAAGCCAGCTGCAAACGTCAATAAAGCCATCACAAAGGCACTTCCTGATGGTAATGTGGTGAAAAAATGCTCGGCAACAACATCCGCCAAAGATCCATATAAATAAAAGTCATACCATTCGAATATCGTGCCCAAGCTAGATGCAACTATGACTCGTAGATGCCCCTCGTCGAATGGGTTAAATGAAGACGGTTTTTTGTCATGGATATCCATTTGGAAGGATTCTAAAAGATTTTTGAAAAAATTATATAAAAGTCGGAGCTACTACATAATAGGGGGAGGCCTATTTGTTTCAAAAATTTTTCTGGAAATGACCCCTCTAGAGGTAAAAACATGCGCGGAATCCAAATTTGATATTTTCAAAGCGAAAAAACGCTTCCCTGATTCAGGAAAGGCCTGTGTATTGAAGCGAAAAGTCGCAGAAATGCGATTTTGAATGCAATTTTTCGATTTTTCACTTCAATACACAGGCCTTCCCTGGATCAGGGAAGCGTTTTTCACTTCGAAAATATCAAATTCGGATTTCTAGCATGTTTTTACCCATAGAGGAGTCATTTACAGAAAAAATTTTGAAAATTTTTTCACGTGGGTGCCCCCTCCCATATTGTGTAGTAGCTCCTAAAAGTCATATGAAGATTAACTGTTGGATCCGGCTGGTTATATGAATCAAAGACTATAAAGTTTGTAGTTGGACTCTGGATAATTAGATTCAAATTTTTATATTGACACAAAACTAATATTTATATTGACACAAAACTACGTTATAGTCTGTGCCATGTCATAAATTAAGAAAGTTGAGATAAAATGGCGCAGTGGATAGAGAGTGCGACCGTTCGATTTGGCAAGTTAAACAACGTTGAGACAGTCAGGTTCAGATCCCGCTAGGGTCAAACTTTTGTATGAAAATTTTTATATGAGCCCATAAAATTCGATCTTTGATCTATTACTCCAGGGTCGAAATACACTCACGGCGCACCAGAATGTCAAAAAGATGCAGGCAAGGGTCAAAATTAAAAATAAATTTTTCTAAAAGTTTTCATGGAAAAATAATAGCTCTATCATGTTCCCCTCATAAAAATGTGAATATGCAAAAATTTTCATGAATTTTGGCAACATAATAAAAAGTGACTTTTGGGCGCGGGATCGAACCCGCGATCTATGAGTGAAGGCTGAGTGCGTTAGCCACTCGGCTATGGGGAAACCCACAAAGCCCATAATATGGTATTCATTTTGAAGCGCTCGACGAGCTGAGTTGATTGAAGAAATTTTTTTAATACCAAATGATCCTTGCCTGTGCCTTTTCGGCATTTTGGTGCGCCGTGAAATGACTATTTCTTTGAAAATTTACCTCCACTTTGTTTTTTAAAATTTCTAGCAGGAACAGTGCTCAATATACCCAACCGAGTCATTTACTAGGCTAGATACAAAATATGAAAATCAACCATGTTTATTGACAAGAAAAATAAAATTAAAAAATAAGCTCTAAATCAAATGCTGCAAAACATTGATTAGTAAATAAAAAGTACAACTTTGAAGCCCGGATGATTTTTCGGCGAAGAGTCATTTGGTATAAATCCAAAAAAATAAACAACACTCA
Source organism: Acrobeloides obliquus (assembly GCA_034698545.1). Lineage (NCBI taxonomy): Eukaryota > Metazoa > Nematoda > Chromadorea > Rhabditida > Cephalobidae > Acrobeloides > Acrobeloides obliquus. The sequence goes on along the minus strand of JAQGBS010000262.1, from coordinate 17,714 downwards.
CTTTCAATGGACAGAGGAAATATTGATCTTAAGTCTTTTAAATGAGCTCAGAGTCCAATAAATTTTAAAGGAAAAAGTTTTTGTGGTTTATTCGTCTCGTTGAGCTGAGTCAAATGGAGTGACTCGTTTTTAAAATTTTGAGTTTCAGAAAATTTTGGCAAAAAACCGCCGTGCTCCCCCCCCCCACACAGAGCTGTCAGAAAATTGCCTTTGTGCAAGTTTTACTTGCATCGAATTTTTTCGAAAAATTTTTTTTTGGCTAAAACATGTGTAGAACGACTAAAATAGTTGAAATAACATGTTTTTAGCTAAAATTGGACGGCAAGTAATACTTGCCGGAAGTTGCATTTTTGCATCATAGGCAAGTAAAACTTGCACATACAAGTTTTACTTGTACACGCTAATTTCGTCGTGAAACGATTTAAAAATATTTTTAAATCGTTTTGCGAGATAAACACGATGAAATTAACGTGTGCAAGTAAAACTTGCATGTGTAAGTAAAACTTGAACATGCAAGTTTTACTTGCCTATGATGCAAAAATGCAACTTCCGACAAGTATTACTTGCCCCCCAATTTTAGCTAAAAACATGTTATTTCAACTATTTTAGTCGTTCTACACATGTTTTAGCCAAAAAAAATTTTTCGAAAAAATTCGATGCAAGTAAAACTTGCATCAAAAGCAAGTTTTCTGACAGCTCTGCCCCCACCTACGTGAATAGGAGGTCCACTAGTGAACCCCCTCCCCGCACTTTGAGGCCTGACCCCTTCCCCCGCAATTTTTCTGCCGAAGGTCAAAAAAATAGCTTAAAAATGACATTTTTGAGCAAAAATAGCAATTTTGGAGCCATTTTTGATGAAAAATGTCATTTTTTATTGAAAATTTGAAAAATGACCTCCCCCTCCGCAATTTTGGGTCAGACCCCTGCAAATTTTTGAAAAAATGGATCCCCTCTATCCACGTATGCCCCCCTCCTATAAAACCTGAATCCTCGCTACGGCCCTGATTTGTTATACTCTTTCAAAATTCCAGTTTATTTAAATGTTTTGGGCCATTCTTAACAAAGTTCACAAAAATTTTTGTTCAAAAATGTATAAAGAAAAAATTTATGTTAAATTATAAATAAAATTAAAAATCCGATTTTTATCGTGAGTTTGGCTCAGTGGTAGTGCTCTCGACTTCAAGTCCAATAGTACGGAGTTCGAATCCTACCTGCGTCGAATTGATTTTGGTATACTAAATAAACCAGTTTTAAAATCAATTCGACGTAGGTGGAATTCGAACCCTGCACTATTGTACTCGAATTCGGGAGCACTACCACTGAGCCAAGCTCACGCGGATTTTTAATTTTGCTTATAATTTAACATGGAATTTTTTCTTTTGTACTTTTTTGAAGAAAATTTTTTGTGGAAGTTGTTAAACATAGTTCAAAACACTCAAATAAACCGGAATTTTAAAAGAGTATTCCCGTGTTGATTTTAGAGAAAAAAACGTTTGAAAATATTTTTATGTAAAAAATGTGTCACCTAGTCAAAACAAATCAATTTTGAAATACAAAATATTGTCGCCGTCTTTATGAAATCGATAACTTGGAAAAAAATAATCGGAAGGCACTTCCCACCAAGTGAAACACTCCGTGTAATCCCTATTCTCATAGAATGGAATCGTCACTTTTTAAAACTGCCGCATGAAAGTGGAACAAAAAAAAGGTCATTGCCGACAAAATTAGCAATAGTTAAGAAGATGTTTCGCCACAAAAAGAAGGCATGAGATCATGTTTTGGATTTAGTTCAAGTCACAAATTTCATAGATCATTGCTTTTAAATCAAGTAGGCCAATTTTTGGCTTATCAAAAAAAAATTGAATGCGATCCTATATTTACATCACGAGTTACAAAAAATTCGAAAAGGCGAAGGCAATTTTTTTTAAATGCCGCCAACCGGACGCTTCAAAAAGAGTACCATATCATGGGGTTTTGGGAATTTTCCCCAGGCCGAGTGGTTTTGGCTTAAACTAAGCGTAAGCCTAAGGCTAAGCCCCAAAAATGCGCTTCAAAACGAGTACCATATCATGGGGTTTTGAAAGTTTTTCCCCATGGCCGAGTGGCTATCGCACTTGGCCTTCACTTTTTTATCTTAGGAAAAATGTTTTTTGCCCTTTGAAAATTTTTTGTGAAAATCAAAAGTTTTTTCATATATGGGATCGAGCCTGCGGGCCCAACGTTGTTTAACTTGTCAGATCGGACGGATGGCTTCCTTATCCAACGCACTATGGAGCGACGACTTTTTATTTCTCTTCTACTGCCCTTATCATGTTTGTAAGAATGCATGGGTTATAAAGTTTTTTATAACCATAGTTGTTATTGCCTCATTGGCTCAGTGGCAGAGCGTCTGTCTAGTAAACAGAAGGTCGCTGGTTCGATTCCAGCATGAGGCAGAATTTTTTTACTCTTTAGCAAAAAGTTTTTTTATCAGTCAACTGTGATTTTATCCTAGAGTTAAAAATAGAAAACAGCTGTCGTTCGTTCGGTTCTCGAGATTATCATTAATTATTATTGATCACATGTTTGGATTTTTTTGCAAATTTCTTGGTCTTAAAGGACCGGTCCGATCGGTAAAATGTTGTTATTGTTTGTTGATATTCGGAAAGTCCATAAAAGAAATTTTGTTTTGATGAAAAATTCTGAAATGTTGTCGTTTTCGAGATAATTGCGTTTAAAATTTTGAAGTTGTGTACATGTTTTCGTTGTAATACACGAACTTGTTTGAATTTATTGCAAAAAAACTCGATTTTTTAAATTTTCATAAAATGAATATTGTAGAATTTTTTGAGATAATTGCGTATGAAGTTCGCGATTTTGAAATTTTTGTATTACAACGAAAATATGTACCTAATAATTTTTTCCTGAATCAATAAAATCTGTATATTGAGAAGAAAATAATTTAAAATCTTTGAACATTTAGAAAAAGATAAGTAGTTTTTGAGATAATTGTCTATGAAGTTGGCAATTTTTGAAATTTTGTGTATTACAACTAAAACTTGAAAGTTGAACATTTTCGTTGTAATACACAAAATTTCAAAACTCGTCAACTTCATACGCAATTATCTCGAAAGCGATAACGATTCAGAATTTACCGTAAAAACCAAAAATGCTCCATTTTTCATGAACTTTCCGAATAGTACAAAATAGCAACTTTTTTCCGACCGAACTGGTCCTTGAATAAGTGCAGAGATTTCCTCATTTTAAACAAATAATTTCATGAACTTCTCAACTTGATGCTCATTCTCTTTACCCAAGTTCTTTCGAACTTTCTCTGGATGAACATTTTGCGGTTGGTAGCAATCAGAAATAAGAGTGTGCGCAATCGATTCATGTTTACTCATAGCGGTTTTTGCAGGGCAGGTTGTGGCACGACGAGAAGACAAGAGCGCAAAGGGAACGAAAAGGATGGATTGTATGAATTGTTCGTTCTTGTCTTCCGCCTATCTTACAAAATACGAGCAGGATTGATTTTTATTGTTTTGTCATACGTTTGAAATTTACGATATTTTTAGATCTTTTTCTCATTAAAATATCGATTTTTTTACACTATAAAATATCAGCATGCTCGGGAAAAAGACTCTATGTAAAAATTATATATTCGGAAAATTCATGAAAAATGGAGTATCTTTTGTTTTTACGGCTTTTTTAAAATTACAACGATTTATGTTCTGAATCGTGTAGTTTTCGAGAAAATTGCGTTTGAAGTTGGCAATTTGTTAAAATCTGTGTATTACAACGAAAACATGAACCTAGTTAAAATTCGTCCATGGATCAATAAAAGTTGTTTATTGACGCGAAATTTAAAATTTTTTTCTTTTTTCATCTACTTACGAAAACTGCATGTTCTGAATTGTTGTAGTTTTTGAGATAATTGCATTTAAAACTGTTCATGTTTTCGTTATAATACACAAACTTTTTGAATTTTTTTAGCGGAAAAATCAATTTTTATATCGATTTTTTAAATTTTCATAAAGTGAACATTGTAGCAATTTTTTGCAACTCTATGAGATGAATAAAACGACGCCAAAATTATCCAATCTGAAAATTATTTTGGGTTATTGAAACAAAATCTCTGATTCATATTTTCGTTTCAATACTCTAAAACAATTTTCAAATTGGATGATTTTGGTGTCAGTTTATTCGTCTTGGCGAGTTATAAAAAATTGCTACAATGTTCATTTTATGAAAGTTTAAAAAATTGATGCAAAAATCGATTTTTCCCAAAAAATTTTAAAAAGGTTGTGTATTACAACGAAAACATGAACAATTTCAAACGCAATTATCTCCAATACTACAACGATTCTGAAGATGCCGTAAAAATAAAAAACTCTATTTTTCATGAATTTTCCGAATATATAATTTTGACAGTTTTTTCCGAGTGGGTTGGTCCTTGAAAATGCTCTGAAAATGACGATTTTTGGTGAAAAATGATGAATTTTGATGGAAGACCACGCCTAAGTTTTATGTCCGAATGATAAAATTAGTTGTTTTACACCAATTCCACCAAACCTGACCCGAATTTCAGAGAAAAAGGTTTTGATCGAACCGATGACGAATCGGAAAGAGAAAAACGAACGGACGTTTTTCTCATTCTTTTGAAAGAAAATGACGTTTGTTTTTAAAAAATTATTTTATATAATTAAAGGATATGAAATAATAGCATTGTTTCTTGTATAAGAGTATTTTTTTCTCAAAAAGTGGGCTCTCATAGTCTAGTGGCTAAGGAGCCAGACTATCAATATAAAGGTGCGGATTCGATCCCGCCCGGGGTTTATTTTTTTCAGTGTACAAAACTGACAAAAAATTTTGCCTAGGGATATTTTTATTCGAGAAACACGAATCTGCTGTTATTTATGTTATTTATTCATGAAACATTTTGTAAAAAATAGAAAAATTAATTCTTCTAAAATTGATCAAAAATTTACTTTTCCATTTTTCATGAAAAAATATCAGCCGATTCGTGTTTCTCGCATAAAAATATCCCTAGGCAAAATTTTTTGTCAGTTTTGGATATTCAAAAAAGAGTTGACTCCAGGCGGAATCGAACTCGCACCTAATATTGATAGCCTGGCTCCTTAGCCACTAGACTATGGGTCAGGGTTTGCTGTTACACTTTTTATGATTTTTTAAAATAAAAATTTCGACCCTGGGGGATCGTCCTGCACCAATAAAATTCATTTCCGCCGCAAATGGAAAAAAATTCCGGGGGAGATGGCCAAGTAGTCCAAGGCGCCGCTCGTACGATCTAGCAAGTTAAGCAACGTTGGGCCCACAGATTCGATTCCCAAAAGGTAAAACTTGTGACTTTCAGAAAACTTTTTTTTACAAAAAATGTTTTTTCGCATAAAATTACCCATATGTAGATTGTTTTCAAATTTGGACTAAGCAAAAAGATTAGGCTCCGGGCGGAATCGAACTCGAGCCTTCAAACTCAAAGTCTGTGATGCTATCCACTAGGTCATTCTTCCGGCGCTTTTTGAAACCTCAAAGATTCTCGCAAAACGTGTTATAAAATCATTGAACGTAATAGGTTTAAAAAAATTCGCATTTTTTCAATGATTGAAATTTAATGGATGGTTGTCAAATTACCTTGATTCTTTGATGTTTGCGACATGTTGTCTGCCATCGCAAGGCAGACTAACCATTAGGTACCACTAAGGATTAGCGAACCCACTGGACGTGAATTTTTTAAAATTTTTTACTTTTTTCTTTGGAAATGACCTCTCTAGCGTAACTTAATGAGAAAGATCGATTGCGCACATTTTGAACCTTGAAAATGCTTTCCTGACCCCATTCAGGGTATTGTTGAAGCGAAAATGGAAAAATTTGAATTTTGACCATGTTACTTCAATACAATATCCTGAATCGAGGTCAGGGAAGCATTTCCAAGCATACTTGGGCAAGGGGGGGGGGGTAATGTACCCCCCCCCCTAATTCGTCGTATCGAGGGAAAAATTAGTGGACCAATTCGTATTTTGACGTCGAATACGTCCAAAACATATATACGAATTCGTATTTGACTACGATTTCGTATTTCCAATTCGTAGGGAATTCGTATTTCGACTTTTTCGCCTGTCGACGTTTTTTTTTATTGGTCGCCAATTCGTATTTTGGGACCCAGTACCCCCCTGCTTGCCCATGTATGTTTCCAAGGTTCGAAAATGTGCGCAATCGATTTCCCGCCTCAAGTCACCCCATTAGAGAGGTCATTTCCAAATAAAAAAGTGAAAAATTTTTTTGAAAAAAATTCACGTCTAGTGGGCTCGCTAATCCTTAGTAATACCAAAAGTTTTATATGATCCGGGGGTTCACGCAGACCCCTTAAACAATTTTTTGAAGAGTCAGTACCATCTGATTTGTGTTCCCCATAGTCGAAAATCCCCGAATACAAAAATTAGTCGATTTGAGAAACTTTTTGAAATTCGCATATTTTGTCCCCTTGACGGGGGGGGGGGTGGGGTACTCGTAAACTTCTTAATTGAGTTTTTCCAGAGATGGAGCAATTTTTTTTTGACTCAGGATAAAATTTTAGGCAGATTTAGTCATAAGAAAAAATTTTTAGACCGAATAAAAAAGTTAGTCCGATGCATATTTCTCTTTTAACACTTCCCTGTCGACGTGAAGTTAATAGTTTTTTGGAAAGTACATTTAATGAGGAATATTATACTGCAAAAATTTTTTGAAAAAAAATTGATTTTAATAAAGGCAAAAAAGTTATTTCGATCGGGGAATCGAACCCTCGCCCTTTAAGGTCAAAGTCAATCACATTACCACTGAACTATGAAAGATAAATTTACTTTTTTACAATTTTGTTTTTAAATTTGAACCAACCTTTTTCAAAAAATTTTTTGCATCATAAATGTACTTTTCGAAAAACTATTAACTTCACGTCGGCAGGAAAGTTGTGTGCTAAAGAGATAAATTTGAAAAATCAATTTTTAGATCGAACATGATTTTAAGAATAGCTTTATTATCAATATTTCTGTCGTTAGTTTATTCCACTGAAATTTGCCCAAAATCCCCGAATGGCAACCAAATCTCATGCGGTACAAAATGCTGTCAGAGTTATGAAGGAGCTGATCATTCATATTTTTGTTGCGAGATTGGTGACTCGAGAGTCGTCTTCAATGATTTGAGTGATGGAAGCTCAGATGATAATGCTATTGATACATATAAGAAGAGTAGAGCTGAACGAATTGTCTACACTGGAACGTCATTTCAGTATATTTTGTTATTACCCTTTTCATGGCTAGCTTTATATTTCGGCTACTTGACGAAGTGTATAAAGAAGCCTATATCATATCTGGCAAGTTAAGCAACGCTGGGCCCTTAGGTTCGATTTCCAACGAGAGTAAAACTTTTGCTTTTCAAAAAATTTGTTTGAAAAAAAGAAGCAAAAAATTTTTTAAATTTTTGTTTCTTTTTTTTGCAAAAAAATTTTTGCTAAGCAAAAGTTTTACCCTCGTGGGAATCGAATTTGAGGGACCAACGTTGCTTAACTTGCCAGATCGGACGGTCGGCTTCTTTATACACTTTGCCATATAGCCTTTATATAAAGCTAGCCATTAACCCTGGGACAAAGCCTAAGAATAAGCCCAAGCCTAAGCCCAAGCCTAAGCCCAAGCCCAAGCTCAAGCCTAAGCCCAAGCTCAAGCCTAAGCCCAACCCCGGCGAATTTTTCGAGGCGGTTTTTTATAAAGTTAGACAGGCTAAATATGCACCAAACGACGTGAGTTTCCAAAAAATAAAAGTTCCTAGTACTTTATTTTTGCCTTACAATATTTGATTTATTGGGGAAAAAACACCCTTAACAAACGACTTTTTCAAAAATTTTCACGGATTCTGAAAGAGCATGCTTTTGACTATTGGGGGTCTAAACATCCGAAAAAATTTTATAACGTATTATCTGGACAGCCCTTTTTCGATGCCCAATTTACTTCTTTTTTCCAAAGTAAACGTATTTGTACATTCTATTCACAGCTGGGATTTGAACCCGCAACAAGTGCAATATCTAGAGTCCTAACCATTTGGCCATGAAGATCTTCTGAATTTCTATTTTCAGAGTCGACTATACGTTATTGTTAATCGGGCTAGCAATTTCAATCATTCTGTCGGTACTTTTATCCTTCCTATGCTGTCTGTTATGCAATGGGTGCTGGCTACATCGCCGAAGGAATCCACACATGTATGAACAAGTCAATGAATCTGGGTTTTATCCAATTTGCTGTAAGTGAATTTTTCAGACAAACTATTGGGTTGTTCGATAAGCATAACGTTATCGAATAAGTATAACGTTATGGCTAGCTTTACGAAAAATGTCGGCTACTTGGTGAAGTGGATAAGAAAGCCGCCTTTTTGATAAAAATTGAATTTTTGATAAAAAAAATTCGATTTTTTTTATCAAAATTCAATTTTGATCAAAAACTCGATTTTTGAGAAAAAAATTCATTTCTTGGGCATAAATTTGAATCTTGGCAAAAGACCCATCTGTATATTTTAGGCGGATTTGGTATCCCAATGGGTACAGTCGTCTTCAGCACCCATCCACCTCGTTTCCAAGAGGACAGTTACTACAACTCTTCCACCACCAGCTCTTTGCCCAGGAACCGTGTTCGCTTCAATGAAGATGGTACACCCAAAGGTGTACTCAAAAATGGCGGCTCTCATGATAATTTCCATTAAAAGAAGTTTCCAAGAACGTTAAAATTTTATTGATAGAATGTGAAATTTTTCGAAAAATTTGTTTACAACTTGTTTTTGTTTAATCTCGTCCCGGTGCTTTATCGTGTTTATTTGGTGCTGTAAAAATTATATGGCATTTATTGTTCAATAAAAAAATTAATTTACAGGGTGTAACTCAAATCTTTCTTTGTCAATTTTGTGTTATTACACATGCTTACCCGGAAGCATTTATTCGACTTGGACGCATGTTTTTCGGATTCCTCGCATAAAATAACCCCAGGAGCGATGATTTTCAGAATAAAAATTCAAAATTTTCATATTTTCGTTTCAATACACTCATATTTCCCTGAATTGTTCAATAAAAATTTAACTTACAGGGTGTATAGAAAACATCGGAATTTGAGCGATCATGTTTAAGCTTGAAAACGCTTTCCTAACCCTGATTCAGGGAAATAAGAGTGTGTATTGAAGCAAAAATATGAAAATTTGTGATTTTTCTTTCTAAAATCATTGTTCCTGGAATTATTTTATGCGAGAAAACCGAAAAAATGCTTCCCTGAATCAGGGTAAGCATGTGTAATAACAAGAAATTAACTCAAATCTTTCTTTGTTAATTTTGTGTTATTATACATGCTTACCCTGATTCAGGGAAGCATTCATTCGACTCGGAAACATGTTTTTCGAATTCTTCACATAAAATAACTCCAGGAACGGTGATTTTCAGAAGAAAAATTCAAAATTTTCATATTTTCGCTTCAATACATACTCTTATTTCCCTGAATCCGGGTAATGAAAGCGGAATGTGCGCAATCGATTTCTCGCATAAAATTAGCCCCTGGAAAAAATTTTCGGGTCGAAAATATGAAAAAATCTCCCAAATTTCGTGTTATTACACATGATTACCCTGATTCAGGGAAGCATTTATGTATACAAAAATAGTTAGAGCAAGCTTTATATGACTCTTGTTAAAGAAAGAAAAAATTCATCCAATTTTCTTGATCCTTGAATGAGTGGATCTTGTTTGAAGACTCGTGGGACGAACTTTTTCACATAAAAAACCACTTTAAATTATACATCCGTTGCAGATTTATACAAAAATTAGCATTAAAACGAAAATTTGATATGCAGTATAAAAACTTTTGGACAAATCTATGAGTGGACATTGAAAATTTAGATGACTTTTGAGCGGTCACAATTTCATCATATAAAAAGGGCCGGTTCCAAAAGCACTTTGAGCGGGCCGAAGGGGGTTCGCTTGGGTTGTTTCTAAGTCCGATACGGGTCCCTGCGGCTAGTTCAACCCCATGTCGGTCCGTTCGGGTTGTTTCTGGAACTGGCTCAAAGTCCGCTTATCGGTATTTCTATAGTTTTGCACTCACCTTTAAAATTGACTCGATTTTATTTTCCTTTATAACACTTTTCAATATCGGGGCGCAATTATTAGCACGCAAATATCGGAGCGCAAATGTAGGGAGCGAAATGTCGTTTCGCAATTATAGAGCGCAAATGTAGGGGCACAAATGTCGGAGCATGTGTCGAGGCGCAATTATAGAGCGCAAATGTGAAAGTACAAATGTCACATGCGCATATATGAGGGCATTTGCGCCCCTGACTTGTGCACCCTTTTCTATTTTTTAAATTTTCAACCTTTTTTGAAAGATATTTTACAAGTCGGAGCGCAAATATCGGGGCGCAAATATGAAAGTGCAAATGTTAAGTGTGCATCCCACCTAGACTCTGAAAATGGGAATTTTTGAAGAAAAATTTTTCCCCACCCAAAATTTTGACTTTCTGAGCTCGAAAAAAACATAAGGATTCAATACTTTTTTCGATTTTTTCAAAAAATTTTCAAAAACCACCCCTGTCTCTCCTTTATATTTTTTACAAATCCATTCTAGTCGAAAATTTTTTTAAATTTTAGATGGAAGTAGAACAAGATCAAGACGTAGATCGTCTTAATGATTTATTGCGAGGCCTGCGTTTACATTCGGATATTAACCGGGTAATTTTTTAACCAAAAAATTTATAGGAAATTTTCCGCCAAGGAAGACAATATAGCCCGTTTCCGCCAATAAAATACAAAAAGTTCGCTTGGTCAAGTGCAAAGGAAGCCGCTCGTCCGATCTGATAAGTTAAGCAACGTTGGATCCACAGGTTCGATCCCACTAGACAAAAATTTTGATGTTCAAAAAAATTTTTACAAACAATAGAGCAAAAAAATTTTACCCTATTTTTGTAAAAAATCTGTTTTTGAAAATCCAAATTTTTGCCATAGTGGATCGAACATGCGAGCCGAATGTTGCTTAATTTGCCAGATCGAACGAGCGGCTTCCTTATTCACTTAACCATCTCAAGCGCATTTTTTTTATTTTATGGGGGAAACGAACTATACATCACCATGGTAAAGTGGTAAGCATCCCACTTTGCAATACAGGGTGTATAAAAAAACCGGAATTTGGGCGATTTTTTGCATGATTAAGCTTGAAACGCTTCCCTGACCCTGATTCAGGGAAATGAGTGTTTTGTATTGAAGCGAAAATTGCCTCAAAATCATCTTCCTGGAGTAATTTTATGCGAGGAATCGATTGCGCGCATTCTTGAAGCTTGAAAATGCTTCCTTGATCCTGATTCAGGGAAATTAGTACATGTTCGATTTTCGTTTCAATATACACATCTATTCTCCTGAGTCAGGGAAGCTTGCCACATCACCATGGGAGATGATTTTACCCATAAAAAAGAAATGCCCCCATACTTTTTATGGCTATCTTTTAGGAAACGGGTTTTCCACTTCATTGGAACAGGGATGATTGCCATCAACACATAGTGCTTTCAGATGACATGTTTACTGCCACATACGTCGGCCCTGGGCAAACGCACAATAATGCTAGCTCGGTGCGAGCCAACTTCTCCATCGATCCTTCGGTGGGAATTTATTATTTCGAAATCGAAGTTGTCTCTATGGGCCAATATGGGTAATTTAAAAAAAAAATCGAAGCTATTAAGGATCAAGGGGGTCGCCCCAGGGTCAAAAATCGAAAAAAATTTTCTAAAATTTTAAAAAAATGACATATTTAGGGGTAATTTTATGCAAAAAAATCGATTGCGCGCATTCCTGAAGCGTGAAAACCTTTGTTTGATCCTTAAAAATTGAAAAATAGATATTTTTCAAAAGAAAAGTTGTTATAAAAGAAACAAAATTGAAAAAATTCGATAAAAATTGGAAAAAATTGAAAAAAAGTTGTTATTTATAAAAGAAAAAAATTCATGTTAAATTATAAGCAAAACTAAAAACCACTATTTTTATCGTGAACTTGGCTCAGTGGCAGTGCTCCAAGATTCGAGATCTAATGATCTCGGGTTCGAATCTCACCTGAGTCAATTTGATTTTGCCTGTTAAAAAAAATTTTTTTACTATATTTTCACATTTATTGACTTTAAACTTAATTTTTTCGAATTTTTTGCTGATTTTTTTAAGGGTGAAACAAAGGCTTTCAAGCTTCGGGAATGCGTGAATCGATTTTACGCATAAAATTATCTCTAAATAAGTCATTTTTTATAAATTTTAGAAAATTTTTTTTTGATTTGACCTTGGGGTGCCCCCTGATCCACAATATCTTCAAAATTTTCTATCATTTCTGGTAAAATATTATTTGTTTTAGGTACCTAGGTATTGGTTTGAGTATGAAATCAACCAATTTGAATCGTTTACCTGGATGGGATTTTTATTCGTATGGTTATCATGGAGACGATGGTCTCGTCTTCAATTCATCTGGCAAAGGCGACCCTTATGGCCCCAGTTATAGTAATGGTGATGTGGTTGGATGTGGGATTCATTTTTCTAGACGAGAAATATTTTTTACTAAAAATGGTCAAAACTTGGGTAAATTTATGTTTAAAGGGCCAGTCTACTCGAAAAAAACTTGAAAAAATTATATATTCGGAAATGTGAAAAAATTTTCAAAAATTTTTTCTGAAAATGACCCCTCTAGGGGTAAAAATATGCGGGGAATTTGAATTTGATATTTTCGAAGCGAATAAACACTTTCTTGATCAAGGGGAGGCCTGTGTATTGAAGCGAAAAGTCGCAAAAATGCGATTTTCGCTTCAACCAAAAAATTTTAGGCCCTGCAGTAACAAATGAAATAATGATTCCAATAGAAAACGAAAAGGGTGAATTTATATCCATGGAAGATCCTCTAGCTGATTTATACCCCACAGTTGGATTGATGACTATGGGTGGCGTGCTTTCGGCAAATTTTGGCCAAAAACCTTTTAAATATGACATTGATACTTATGTCAGGAACAATCAATTTTGATCTGATATTAACTTTGTTTTATTCATGGGTATTATTTCACTTATTATGTACAGGGTGTCCTAGTAGGTTGGAACTACCATTGAACTGAGGGTTTCTCGTAATTCAATCGGTCATTTCATAAAAAAACTGTATCAAAAAATCTTTTAACAATGATAAGAAATAGAATTGTCGAAATAGAGAAAAAATGATAAAGAATTTAAGGTTGTGGGACGATTTGGACTCAGTGGTGCAGTAGGTTGCGTGTTTGGCTGTTGCCCGAAAGATTCGATACCCAGCTTCGTCGCTTGGTTTTTGTCCAAAAAATTGGTCTCAAAAAATAGAATGAGAAATAGAATTGTCAAGATTGAGATCAATTTTTTGGGCAAAAACGATGAAGCTTTTTTATAGGATCTGAAGCCGAATCGTCTGAGCTTTCTCCTACAAAAAACCGCATCAAAAATGACCGATTGGGTGATGAGAAACCCTCAAATCAATGATAGTCCAACCTACTAGGATACCCTGTATAGGGTGTATAAAAAATTAAAATTTGGGTGAATTTTTCATGTTTTTTTCGACCCGAAATTTTTTTCAAAAATCCTAAAAATGACTCATATAGGGGTAATTTGTATGCGGGGAATCGATTGCGCGCATTTCTGGAGCGCAAAAACGAATTCCTGACCCTGATTCAGAGAAAACTTGGTTTTGAAGCGAAAATGATTATTTTTGTTTTTTGCATTTTTTTATATGGAAATCACTCTTCCATGGGTAATTCTATGCGAGAAATCGATTGTACACGTTTTCGAGACATAAAAAACTTTATAAATAACCAGTTTCGATTCAAAACTAATTTTTTCTGAATCAGGTTCAGGAAGCGTTTTCACGCTCCGGGAATGCATGCGATCGATTACCAGCATAAAATTACCCCTAGAGGGCTCATTTTTAGAAAAATAAATTTCCGGGTCCCAAAAATTTTTTAAGCCACTTTTTTTGGCCCACCCTATATTACCTTGTACAAATTTTTATATGTTAATAAAATATTTTATACAAAAATTAATTATTATTACAGGGTGCCTCCAAAAAATGGGAAATTTGCGATTTTTTCCAGCTTTTTAATTTTAACACTAGAGGGGTTTTAAGCGAAAAATCGATTGCGCGCATTGCCGATCCTTGAAAACTCTTCGTCTTTTCCGTGTATACTGGGGGGGGGGGGTGCAACCGGGGAATCGATTGGTGAAGGTTTTGAACCGAAAAAATATTTTTTTGACCCACCTACCGCAGTATTTTTCAAAAAAATCCTGCGGAAAATGAAAATTTTTCAGATTTTGTCAGTTTCGATTGTAATGGGGAACATGATTAAGAGTGTTTTGAGTCGTTTCGGACTGAATTTGACCACGTTTTTGCGGAAATACATCCTCAGGGAGGCAGGATACGAAAAAACAGGTGTACCCCCAACTTCAAAGTGGTGTAGAAAATTTATTCACGGGAGTATATCTTCAAAAATCTAATCGATTATGAGGCTACTATTTCTCTATAAAATGCTTTTTAAAGCAGGTGAAAAGAATTTATGGGTCCCGAGAAAAACCGTTTGAGCCAAAAATCCTGCCCTCTGACAACATTAACGTATCTACAACATCCGGACCAACTCAGATTCACCTCAAATCGTTAAATTGGGAATTTTTACAACTGGGAAATCGATTGGAAACGGTTAAAAAAAGAAAATAAAATTTTTTCTTGACCCCTCAGTTGTCGCTTACCATAGGCAAAACGCAACCCTACTTTCATTTTCGATATGTGGCTCACACCTACTTAGCCGGATAAATCCGGATAATTCTATTTCCCAATCCTGCCTATATGTATACAGGTAGCTGTGGGTAACCTTTGGTTTTTCATCTTTGTTGGGGGGGGGGAGGTGCGGTCGTCCAGTTGCTCTTTGGCCATGTACTGCTTTATTTCTACTCTCGTGTACTTTAAGTGCAACGCTTTTTGATACGTGATAAATAATTCTTCGGAACCCCAATTTCTCAACGACAATTTATCACATATCTTCTACGGCGTAAAAAGAGTCATGTTATAGGTTCACCAAATCAAGTTTACCAAAATTATCAAGTGTTCCATTAGGTAAATTGATATTCGTTCCAAAGTTATTATTCGTTCCACTCCACCAAAGAGTCATCAGCTAGGAAGTTTTTTAAGTTAACAAACCAGTTCATAAATTATTTCCCTTTACTTTCATTGAAAAGTACTATGACTTTTCATTGAAAGGCTTGGCGTAAAAAATGACACACATTTGCTTGAATTACAGGGTGGGCTCTATCACTTTGAACTTTTATAATTACACACAAACTTCGAAAACATCATTGAACTGGAATTATAATATAAATTATGTTTGAACATTCAATATAAGTATTTCATGAGGCTTGAACATGTTTTTGTAGCAACAATGGCAGAATTTCATCCATCAATTGTGCGCGAATGAATAATCTTCCCGGTAGAATTTCTTTACGATTATATCGAAAATTATCTTTGGAAATCTTTAAAAATAGAGGCCCACTATCGCTTCTCCAACTTGCTAAATAAGGAAAGCGCGGCCACCGTCAATCATAGGCATAATATTCTCTTATACTATTGGCTCATTCTTTGTAGAATGGGACGAAGAAGGAATCTGTTTATTGCACATTTGACAGATAGTTACAACTTAAAAATTAAGTTGGTTGTGTCGACCAACCCTGGCCAAACAGGTATGAGATCAAAACGATCACAAAAGAAGACGATACGAGCGAATATCACCCCCTCATCGAGTATGGAGAGATGGATTTCATCATCGCCGAAAGTGTCGAACAGGCTGCCTCTTCCAGAATGCTTCAGACTGATGAATCCAGCGCATTCAATTCAGGTATATGAGCTGGCCACTCCTTCGGTGTAATGAAATCCACATCTTCATATCTATTTCTCATAACCTTCATACACAATTACTGGATTAAATTCCACCATTTTTGCTACAAAAAAGTGTCCAAGCTTTATATTATAATTCCAGTTCAATGATGTTTTCGAAATTTGTGCAATTATAAAATTTCAAAGTGATCGGGAACTTTAAGCCCACCCTGTAAATTTGTTTACCTCTTACGGTGTTTTTCTTCCATGTTTCATCATAAAGGAAAAATCAAGGAGAGAAAGACAGTATAAAAAGATTACACTTTAGCGTAGGTATTCCATTTATTTACTGTCCAATAACGTCCTCTTGAGCACACGTGTTAACCCACCCCCGAATTTCAGGGAGGAGGGAGAGGGTCACCCTCAACACACGTGTACAAATCCCCCTAACCTCCCCCCCCCCGAATTTCGGGGGGGGGGGAGAGAGGTCGCCCGCAACCTGCAGGCCAAAGTGGGTTTTCGCAAAATAACTTTTCGCCCGCAAATTTTGCGGGTGAGACCCATTTCGCCCGCACCGAAATGAGAGAAAAATTTTGTGGCTCGCCCGCAGCTGCGGGGAAAGATTTCCTATGATTTTTCCCAAAAATTTTCTAAAAAAAAGGTCGTTTTTTTCGCCCGCAACAAGTCTAAATTTTCGGGGGTGTTTGTACACGTGTGACCCTCAACCCACAGGCCAAAATGAGCCCTTGCTTGCAATAAATTGCGGTTGAGACTCATTTCGCCTTACCTGACCCTTTATTAACATATTTTCGCTTTAATACACACATATCTTCCCTGAATCAGGGTCAAGGAAGCACTTGCAAGATTCGGGAATGCGCGCAATCGATTTCTCGCATAGAAACACTTATAGGGTTATTTTAGTAAAAATTAAAAAACTTGAAAAATTTTGAAAAAATTGCTCAAAAATATTACTATCTTTTAACGTAGGCCTTTAATGCAATTTTGTGAGTAGCCTACGTGGCCGAGTGGCGAAGTTGTTCGGCTTGTAGAAATTGATCTCAGGTTCAATTCCCTTTAGTATCAAAAAGTTTTGCCTTTGAACAAATAAAAATGGGTTAAAAAATCTTAAAAAATTAGCAAAATTCTTAAAAAATGGTTTAAAATTTATAATATTTACATATCCATATTGTTGTTCAACTATTTTTTCCTATAGAATTTTTGTCAACATTTTAGAACTTAACAATCATGCGTCTATATTTGGTTTTATTCATGGTGCTTTCTATTTTGGCATTGTCTGCTTTTGGTGTTCCAAAAGACTTAGAACGTAAAACTCGTAGTAGTAGTAGTGGTTCGAATGAACGTCGGAACCATGGAAGAGGTTCTCATGGAGATGGTGGCTGGGGCCATGGGGGCCACGGGGGC
Source organism: Acrobeloides obliquus (assembly GCA_034698545.1). Lineage (NCBI taxonomy): Eukaryota > Metazoa > Nematoda > Chromadorea > Rhabditida > Cephalobidae > Acrobeloides > Acrobeloides obliquus. The sequence continues at coordinate 402 of JAQGBS010000262.1, read as the reverse complement.
CATGGAAGAGGTTCTCATGACCGAAGTGACTAAGATTGAAGAGTTAACCATTTCAACGAGATCTTTAAAAAAAAAAGAGAAAGATTTACTTTTTTAATTTGCATTATTTTTATAAATAAATAATTAATAACTTGTGTCTTATATGAAATCTGTGTATTACAACGAAAACATGAAAAATTCGTCTCTGAATCAATAAAAGTTGTGTTTTGACGCGAAAATTCAACAATTTTTTTGGCAGTTTTCTTAAGTCGAAGAAAAACGAAATTTTTAAAAAATTTTCACGTCAATATACAACTTTTATTGATTCAGGGACGAATTTTTCATGTTTTCGTTGTAATACACAGATTTCAAAAACCGCCAACTTCAAACGCAATTTTCTCAATAACTACACCGATTCAGAAC
>JAQGBS010000261.1:0-24440 GCA_034698545.1 Acrobeloides obliquus | reverse complement strand
ATCCTGCTAAAGATCCAGGTTTGTTGCATATAAAAGACCAAATTTTTCAGGCGAAAATAGCTTTTTGCCAAAAAATCGAATTTTTGACATTTTTGGGGCGTAGCGAATCTTGCGGTCGGAATTTTGCGGACGCGAACTTTGCGGCCGAGATCTTGCGACCGCTAATTTTGCTGCTGGGATTTTGAGCTCACGAACTTTGTGGCCGGAAATTTTGCGACTCAAATTTCGCGGCTTTTATTATAGTTTTTGAAAAACATAATAAAAAATTTATTCGTAACATAATAATAAAATTTATTAAGCCACAAAAATCCGGTCGCAACATTATCGGCCGAAAATTTAGCAATCGCAAAATTCCAACCGCAAAATTTGCCTAACCATTTTTGGCATTGACTTAACCCCATTTTTAGGCGAGACCTGGTCGTGTGTCCAAAAATTCAGCGGACCCGAATGGAGCTATACCATTCCAGAACCACAAGATAGGATAGACTTTATTTTTTACAAAAGCCATAAACTTGTTCCAGTGCATTCCTTTACTTACTCTGGAACTGAGCCGCTGGCACAATTGCCAAATGCTTATCAAAACGACTTCCCCTCAGATCATCATGCTGTTGTAACAGATTTTAGATTAGTTATAGAAGAGTTTGCTAAATTGTAGATTTGTTATTTTACTATTTATAAATTGATAATATAAAATATAGTTGCTTAGAAATAAAAGGTATTTAACTAGGGTTGGTTTTTGACCGGTCACGGTCATCGATCAATTGACCGGTCAAATGTTAAATTTTCATGGATCGTCGTAAAAATCTAACCTTTATCAAATTGTCTAATTTAGATATCAATCTATTAGATAATCCATGTAAAATTTTTTTGATGCTAATTAATGAGAAATTTGGGTATGAAGTTTTGTCCCAGACAGCCGAAATTCCGTATAGGGGACAGAAACATCTATAAAAATTTTAAAAATTTATTTTCGATTTTTTAGCCCAAAAATAGTGAAAGTTACAATTTTTTTGAGTATTCCAAGGTTGCCTTAAACGGTTTAGCGCGCTCCAATTTGAATTTATTTAGTGAGATTAACGCATGAGAAAGTTTTTAAAAGTCATTTCGAGTCAAAATTCGAGGAGCAAAAAATTCAAAACCATATCCGAAGCTCAATAACCCCGATTTTAACGTTAATTTTTTGAAATTATATTTTAAAGTTACAGACTATTTTTTCCGTTTGGCATTTTGAAATCTTTTTTCGAAAACTCCAAAAATCTTGAACTCGGGATTTCAAGAAAAACAATCGTTAGTTTTCAATTGAATTTCTATTCATCCGATACCAAGATTGTGGAAAATGGCCACTTGGATCAGACTTTATGCTCTAAACAGTAAAAATGTTCCAAATCAATTAATTTAAGTTTTTTCTCTCACCTTTTTAGAACAAATTCAAAAGTTTTCTTCCGGTGGATGCCTATACAAAGCTTGATGCTCTTGAAAAACAAACTGGCTTGCCAGAATTAAAGTTAAAACAGGAAGTTTCGGCAGTTTTTCAAAGCCTACTCCAAAACGTCCTTGATCGGATGCCGCTTCCCACCGGATTTGATCATCTATCCGCCGAATATCAGAAACAAGCTCGTGAGGTTCTCAACAATAAGTCATTTGGGTTCAACGAGAAAAATGTGGCAGTGGAAAAGTTTGTTGCAACTCTTCCAGCAGATCAAGCAAAATTGGTTAATAAAAATGCATCGAACGGTAAACAATGCTGTTGGGTTGGTGGTATTATTGTGTTTGTTAACGTTGCAACAATGATTCCGATTGCACGACCCCGTCATTGCACGACTAAAAAAAGTCGCGCTTCGCGAAATGTGTCGTTCATGGCCGCGCGTCATGCACAACCCCCTCCTTTCAACCCGTTGAGCTATGCACGACCCCCTCTCAATCCCTGCGCTATGCACCACACATGCACAAGGTCTTTGTCAAAATTTTCAATACTACATATTTTTTCGATTTGCCGACCTTTTTTTGGTCAAATAACGTAAAATTGGTAGTATTGGCCCCCGGCGGCCAAATACTATGTGTGCTATGCACGACCCCGGGTCTTCGTTTAAAGACCCTAAAAGACCTGTTGTACATGTGTGCAGGATGTCCAAACCAATCCTCTCGGATTTAAAATCGATATATCTCGGCTTAGAAAACGAATTTTCTGTGCGGATTTTTGAGTTTGCATTTCAGACCACCCCGTTTTTGACGTGCTTCACAAAAAAATTTTTTGATGAAAAACTTTTTATTCCTATCAAAACTCGAACTCGCGACTTTTGGAGTCCAACGTTGTTGCTCTACCAACTGAGCCATTGTGGTTGTTTTTATTGCGTTTTCATTTCTATTAAATTTTTGTCTAAACAAAATAAATTTTTTTCTGAAACACGTCAAAAACTGGGTGATCTGAAATACACAGCACAAAAATTCGCATCTAAAAATTCTAAGCCGAAATTCATCAATTTTATATCCGTGCGGATTGCAATTAGTGTTCGTCTTGACGCAAAATTTAAAGCCAGAATAACTTTTTAGGGTCAACGAATTTTCAAATGTGGTCTTTTGCAATTTTATTCATCTTTTGTTGGGCTATAAATTTGCTGAAGATCACAAATAACATAAATGTCATGCCCTTAAATAACATAAATGTCATGAAATGAATTTTCATGGATATGTAATGCATAGGTTATTGAGCTTAAACCATTGTATGTTCCGGAGTGGAAATTTAAAATCTACAAGCGCCCTGCCAGATGGCCCAGATCTCGATCTCCTAGTTGACATGTCGACTTGCATTGATTTCTATGGGTTGGTTGTCTTTTATGATAAAAATCAAAAAAAGTTAACATTTTATTTAACAAATAAAAAATTTAACAAAATTTACACATATATGGACATGCATGTACAAATTGTTTACCATAATCCTGGAAAAAGTGATGCTCTACAAAGTTGTTCCTCGCCAATTTTAGGTATAAATAAGCCTAAATGAAAATTTTTTGACCGTGGCAAAAAAAATTTATAACCATGTTTATGCAAATTTTGATGGCTTTTATCGAAAAAAATAGGGTATTTTATTGAAAAAATCGATTTTTTTCGAAAAAATGATTTCTCCTTTAAAAAAGCAAAACGGCATTTTTTTATAACAATTTTCTGTTACTTTTCACTTTAAAAATAAAAAAACGAATGTGCAGTTTTTGCTAAATTTTGCGGGAAAAAAAGAGACCCACCAAAAGTCGCTTATTCGTTTTTTGGTCTTTTTTTATATTTTTGTAAATAAAATCCTACAATCGACCCACCATATTGTTGCTTTTGGTTTGAATAAAATTTATATGAAAAAATTAAATTGTCAGCGATTATGTGACGAAAGTTAATGAGAAAAAACCTATAAAATGGGTGAAAAAACCTATAACCCAAAAACAAAACAAACATACGCATCCCCTCCGGGGATGCGTTAAATATACTTGTTGCATAAATTTTATAAACAATATGTGCCATGTTGACCAATAGATAATTGTAAATATTATTTTGGCAATAATCAAACAATTTGTGTCGAATATCTCATTCAAAGATTAGCACTAGAATAATTTCGGATAATTTTACAAAAAGAAAAATTATTTTGTATTTGTTGAGCTGCCGATGGTATTGATCGAAATACCCATTTGAAAAATGTTGCCGTATTTTTATTTGCCAGACGCCAAATTTTTTTCATCACAGTTGAAATTTGATCTATACACCGTGCACCAAAATAGTAAAAAAACGACCGAGAAATCTTTTTGTCCCGGTTGGGACAAATAGATTTTGCATCGAAAAAAATTTTTTCTAAAACACGTCAAAAACGGGGTGATCTGAAATGCGTAACTCAAAAATCCGCATCAAAAACTTCGTTTTTAAAGCCGAGATACGTCGATTTAAATCCGAGCGGATTGGTTTGGATACCCTGTATTATAAAATATTTATTCAGCTTATATATGCCGACCCAACTAATTTCCTGATATTATTTTAAAATTCGTAATTCTAAAACGCCATCATGTTCATTTAATCTCATTTTCTATCATGGTAATCGATGGGTAAGATAGGTGAACGTTAATCAAATATTTTTGGTGTAGGTGACAAGAAATTGTACAAAAAAATTTTATTTCCTCTTTTTATAGTTTTATTTGTTCAGCTAGATATGGAAAATTCAAAAAAATGAGTATAAAAACAGCTCATTTTTTGACCAAGCATAAAGTTAAAATTAGCCATGATTCTATACAAAGTTTTAAGCTTTATTTCTATAATTCCGCTGATCTTTTCCTTGTCGATGTATGAAAGGGAATGTGGCCTCACTTATAACGACGTTGTACCTGATTCGCATATTGTTGGCGGAAAACCTAGCATCATTGGAGATTGGCCATGGATAGTGTCCGTTCATGGATACGGACAAAAAATTTGTACCGGAAGTATTATTGCTCCAAGATTTATCTTAACAGCAGCTCATTGCTATGAGAAAAAACAGGGTGAAGAAGAATATTATTCGATACATGCCGGATCAAGCTATGCAAATGATGGACAAGTGGTAAAAGTAAAGCAGGTTACAACGTTTGATGGCTATATTTCTGATCCCAACAAGATTCGAAACGATATTGCTATTATGGAAGTAAGGTTTAAATAAAACACTAATTTTTTCAAAGGGGTGGGCAAGTACCATAAATATGGGGCCCCAAAAGCTGAAAATCCTGCTTGTTATCCATAATTGCCAAAAAAAGTCGGCTAGTTATGCAGTTTTTGGCTAAAAATGGCTTAAAATGACCGAAAAATTGATTAAAAATTGTTAAAAAATTATAAAAAAATGATAATTTGTGATAAAAAATGGTTATTTTTGTAATTTTTTCAAAAATTTTCAAAACAACAGCTGCTTTACCATTATTTTTGACTAAAATTTTGATAAATTTGCTCTATTTCACATTTTTTGTTCAAAAACTTGTTCATTTTAAGGGGGGGGGGTATAATCCATTTTTTGGCCCTCTGACAGGGGGCGGGGTCCCTGTAATTTTAACCTCTTGCCCAGGTATGGGTGGAGTAAAACCAATTTTTACAAATTACGCTTGACAAAATTATCTAAAAAAATTTATGCCCATTTTTGTCAAAGACCAAGAAATAGTTTTCCATAATGGATTCGTCTGATTGTGCGGCGCAACCAGAATTAGTATGAGTTTGGTGTAAAAAGAACCTCTCTTGGTGTAGTGGTTAGGATGTTAGGCATACACCTACCAATCAAATGTTCGAGTCCCGTAATCGTCCAAAATATTTTACATGTATCACAAGTTTCAGCTTGATACTCCACTTCAATTCCATGAAAATGTGACAAAAATTTGTTTACCAAAAAAATTCAGAGAAATTCCCAATAGTGAAGCTTCAATTGCTGGATTTGGGTATACTTGGCATGAAGGTAAAATATATGACTCAAAAATTTATTCTACTTTTACTTTTAGGAATGATTGTAGATAAGACCGATAATTTTATATTACGAGAAGCGAAAATCAACTTTAGGGATTTTAATTACTGCAAAACAGCAGCGTAAATTTGTTCAAATTGACATTTAAAAATTACACTTTTTTAGTATCTACTGGAACTACACTTCCAAAAATTACATTTGTGCTGGCGCAAGAGATAAAGGACCCGGAAAAGTAAATTATAATTTTTTTAGTCTTTAACATTCGTATATTTTAGGGTGACAGCGGAGGACCATTGATGTACAAACGAAACAATAAAAATGGTATGTACAAAAAATATTTAAAATTGGTTCCTTTTTGTAGGTGAAAAAATTTCGGAAGGGTTAAAAAGTATATGAAAGGGAAAAATAATAAATTTAGGTGAAATAAAGTAGTTAAGGAACAAGTTGTTTGAGGAGATGAAGGTTTAGCGAAAAAGTTTAGGTAAAAAGAAGTGTACTCCTCCCCCTTAAGAAATTTTTTTACAAATATTGATCGTAAAACTAAAAAATTTAGATCCTTATTCCAAAATGCGCTGGTTTGAAGTCGGGGTTGTTACTGTCGGTAAATATAGCTCGTTGGAAAAAGATTATCGATACAAGAGTAAGTGGTCTCAAAGTAAGTTATTACATTCAATTCAATCAATGGTGTAATTTGTAGGGGGAGCACTGGAATGCTCCCCCTGCGTGGCTGGAAAAAATTTAAAAAATCATAAAGATCCCCCTTATGTTTTTACCTAAAATTTTGAAAAAAATTTTCGCAACGTAATAAGACCGTAAAAATTTTTGGTAAATTCTTAACCATTTTTAGGTCAAAATTTCGCACTTTTTGACAAAAAATCGGCAATTTTTGTATCAGTTTTGCCTAAAAAATTTTTTTAAGAAAATTATAGGGTAAAGCTACCTTATGATTTTTTTTCTTTTTTGAGATTCTCCTCCTCCATGCCGGAGTTGAAATTACGCCACTGCATTCAATCTCGATCGAAATCAGTGCCGTATACAGGGGGTTGTTTAAGGTGTTGAAACACCCCTGTCAGCTTCAAAAAAGTGAAAAAATCATAATGTTTTTGGGAAAAAACTAAAATTTTTGAAAAAGAACACCCCCTATGGAAAAATCCTGTATACCGCACTGATCGGAATTTTTTCAGCACTATATGCCCGAGTATCATCATATTGCAATTGGATTGAGAAGGTTACTAATGAAGAAGCAACTTGTTTCTAACAAGAAATTTTTAAGTAATAAACGTAAATTCTGTTATTTTAGCGATTGTTTATTTAACAACGAACAAATAAACATTACAACAAAATTACATACAAGGTTTTTGTTAAAGCGTTTTGTTTCTTAGCAAGAGGGGGAAGTTCTGACAACGGCATGAAGCATGTTAAAAAGGTTCATAACGCATCAGAACGGCATAGCATATGTAAAGATTCATAGCGCATCAAGTGGGCTTCATCCGCTTGATGCGCTATGAATCTTTAAATTTTCGATCGATGCGCGATACATGGCTTAGGAGTCTCCCTCCCCTTGTGCATGTATGGGAGATGAATCGCCACTGAAGTAGCTAGCAGCTCGATGTAGCAGCCTACACTGTAGGCTGCTACATCGAGCTGCTAGCTACTTCAGTGGCGATCCACCTCCAAACTCATGGAAGCCGAGCTATCCCAAACCTTTATAGCAATCATATCGCAGCCTCAACGCAGGTTGCAGCACGCTTGTTTCGAGCTTCTTTTTAGCTATCATTTTCAGAATTTTTCAATGCGCGCAATCGATTTCTCGCATAAAATTATCCCTAATAGATCACTTTTTGAAAAAAATTTTCACAACTTTTTTCGTCGAAAACGGCAAAATTCCGGTTTTTTAAAGCCTAATCTGTACTCAGACCTCCAAAAATTTTTTAACTTTATCTAAACTATCAGAAAATGTTTGCTATAGCTAAAAGTGTGGAAAATGTTGAAATTTTGATGAAAAAGTAAGTAAGGATGTTTTTGGATCCTTCAACTTCATTAAAATTTTTGGTTAAAGTTTTTGACTTTCTCTACGATAGATAGAAAAATATCGTACAAAATAAAGAGTAGAAAAATTCGCATATTTTTTGAAAATTCATTTTAGTAAGAACTGAAGTTGCCAGATTCTGAATTAAAAAAATCCTGATACTCTTTTCTAGTGTATTGAAAAACACGGTATCGAAATCAGATTTGTTGAAAATGATGTAGGCTTAAAAACTTTTTTGCGGACTTTTGGGCCCTATATTTAGCTTGCTTGGAGTTTTATTTTCGTAAGGGGCTATTCACACATATTATGTCATCATTTTCAAAAGGTTGAATACGCCATAACTTTTTTTCCTGTAGAAATTACGAAAAATTTTCTTTGTAGACCTCCTAAATTATACCCCATTTTTGGGGTCTACAAAGAAAACTTTTCGTAATTCCTACAGGAAAAAAGTTATGATGTCTTCAACTTTCTGGTGCCGACGTAATATGTTAACGGCCCCTAACCACGTACTTTTTTAAAAATAGAACTGAAAACCTTGATTCTTTAACATGCTATAGGAAATCATACAAATATAGCTTTTAAAGAATGCTAGTACAATTAGATTTCATGATTAGTGGAAATAGGAGTAAAACGCAATCTATTTCCTAAAATGATTAACCTAGGCAACTACAAATTGTATATTAAATTAAGTAAAAACTATTTGATTTTTGATGCTTACATGCTCGCAAAATTCATATAAAATTGTGTTGATCTATTTGTAGCTACCAAATGTAAAAATGTTTTATTGGAAATTTATCATTTTTTATTTATCATATATTTCCTATATAATTTGTCAAGAAGATCCTATTTTGAAAATATTGGAAAAGCCTGATGAGTATATCTTAGGCAACAATACAAATATTACTATAGATGTTACAGGGTATTCAAAAGTCTGGTCACGATTTAAAAATTTACTATCTCAGCGAGGAGATTGAAATTTTTCATGCGGTTTTTTTATAAACTTGCCACTGTGATATAGTTTTTATAAAAATATTTTATTGAAAAAGCTTTAAATCTCGATTTTTTAGCGCAAAAGCATTGAGCTATTATAAAATCGAACTTCGGCTATTATAAAATCGAAAAATTTTATTTTTCGAAAGTTTTTCAAAAATGACCCTATTAGGGTAATTTTATGTGGGAAACACGTTGGCGATGTTATTTTTGCGTAAAAACGCTTCCATTTTTTAGAAAATCGAAGTTTCGAACATACAACGAACATATTTCGAAAAAGCTAATATGCAAAAATTTGATTTTCTAAAAAATGGAAGTGTTTTTACGCAAAAATAACATCACCAACGTGCTTCCCGCATAAAATTACCTATAATAGGGTCATTTTTGAGAAAATTTTGAAAAATACAATTTTTGATTTTAGACCACGTTTAATGAGGTACAGAGCTATCATTTTGGTCTGCAACATCAATATTTTTAGTCGTTCTCGCACCGCCTCTAACAAATGTCTATACGGTTTTAAAAAAATTGTAGTTAAACAATGGCCGAATTCGTGTTGATAAAAATTGTCAAAATCTATTGATCCTAACATTGTCAAAAATTACTTTGAAGTTTTCAAAGTAATTTTTGACATTGTTAGGATCAACGGATTTCGACAATTTTTATCAACACTTATTGTTCAGCTACAATTTTAAAAAAACCGCATAGAAATTTGTTAGAGGGGGTGCGAGCATGATTAAAAACATTGATGTTGCAGACCAAAATGATCGCTCTGTATAAGAGCCGAAGTAGGTCCAAACATTGATTATGACTCGAGTTAAAACACTTTTATACAGATCCCTTTGAAGTTTTTTAACGGTTGCTTTTCTGGGTTTGTTCTTGCTGTTTTTGCGCTAAAAAAGAAATTTAAAGGGGGAATAAGAAGGGTCTATTCTCAAAAATTTTTTGTCAAAACAGCCTATATGGGGGTAAAATTATGCGAAAAATCAATTGCGCGCATTCTTGAAGCGTGAAAATGCTTCTTTGACTCTGATTCAGGGAAAATATAGATTTTTTCTACTTTTTTATACTAGTACTTGGTTTGAAATAAATTTTTTAAATTTTTAATCCCTACTTTTTACTTGCCCTTTAAAGCTTTTCAATATATTTTATATAAAAACTATTTCCTTGCTGAGATAATGAATTTTTAAATCGTGACCAGATTTTTGAACACCCTGTGATAGTTCAATTAATGAAACTAAAACATCAACTGATCTTTATTCAACCTTAATTTCACCAAACGTTGAATTTCCATCAACCGACTGCAGTCTGTTTCAGCCATGGTGTTGGAATCTTGCCATACACCCTCCGTTCCCTACTTCACATGACTACATTCCATGGAATGGTAATACATGATGTTCAGGCCCTTAGCTTCATTCCCCTCCCCCGAAATTCAAAAAGTGAAAAATTTTCCTAATGGTCCCCTCATTTATATTGTTGACATTTTATGGTGTTCAGTTTATTATTGGAAACCCTGTAATTTCTACTTTAAATCACACTATAACACCGCATAAAATTATCCCTAAAAAGTCGCATTGCGAAAGAAAAAATTTTTCGACTGAGATTGACCCCCAATCTGCACCCCCTTAATGCACCCCACACAATATATGTGTGCTCTTCTTTAACTTGGGTTCATGTGGCGGCAGACTGGTGCTATTCAGAGTTCTCATGTATTCGGTTGGGTATTCGATGTATTCTTTTGGCTCTCCATCGTCGGCTTTGCCTTTTCCCATTCGAGTCTCTTCAATAAAATCCATCGGACACTTCTTATTGCACTTTGGGCTTCCTAGTTTTACTCCTTTCATGCAAGACGAGTTGGGATTCAGACTGCCACATGGTCCGTGAACCATATAACTTGCAGCGAAAACGTTAGAAACTTTGCAGCAAAAATGTCACAAACGTTGTAGCGCAAACTTTTAATTCAACTCTGGCCTCCAAAACAATTTTTCTCAGACAAATCACTATTGTTTGTCCATATTCGGCAGTCAGACAAATCATTTTGTCAGGTTGTCATAAAATTTTGACCGTCAGTTTTTAAGATCTCAATATTACTAAAATCAGGGGTCCCGTTTATTTAATAAAGATTTATGGATTTTTAGAAGATCTGTGTGGCGACGGTTGGTTTTACTCTAATATAACAAACATGTGCTATTTTGTAAGTTTGATTTGTTAAAAAAACTTTCATTTTTATTAGATACTTTATAACACTATGAATTTTTTTGACGCTCAAACAAGTTGTGCAAAAATTAACGCTACTTTAACAACTATACACAGCTATGATGAAATGGATTTTATAGCATGTAATTTTTCTACTAAAAACTTCGTATAAAAAATTTCTTAAGCTTTACCAGTACCATACTTGAGCAATAGCATATATGCTTTTTGGATTGGCCTTACCTATAAGTATGTGAGCTCGTCGCCAAATAAATATGGTGAATACAGTTGGCTAGATAATTCGCCATATGATTATCAACCAACTAATCCAGACGATCACTATTATCAAATACCTTACAAAGTTAATGACACTGTATGCTCTGTATTAATCGTTGATGGTTTTGAATGGTGGATTCTTTTTCAAAGGCATACATTTGTAAATGCAAAATGTTCGGATAATTTCATGGGGGCTATTTGTAAAAAATCTCCTGCAACAATGGATAAAAGTAGAAATTTGTCTGACATTGGCTATTCGGTAACACTTGAAATGAAAATGGATGATGAAGAAAACTGGGATTTTCCTATTGATTACAAATCAACCATAAATCAAAAAGGTTAAAACATTTGTATAAGAAAGGAGCCTGACAAGGGCGTAGTTGGGAAAAAAATCAGGGACCTGTTTCCAGTGCAATAGGAATGCCAAAATTTCGGAGGGCGACAGCCAAAAACATAAAAATCCCCCTTATATATTTTTTCGAGATTCGCTAGAAATGAAATACATAAGGGATATCCCTTATGATTTTTTGACCATCGGTCAGTTTCGGGGGGAGGCGCCCAATTCGCTCTGTATTAGCTACGGCACTGCCTGTTCCCTCTTGAAAAATAAGCAATTAAAAATTATGTTTTTTTCCCAATTTTTCATGAATTTTAATGAGTGGTGTCCCTACTGAAATAAAACATGTTCAATTATAAGGTAATTTAGCATGCATTGATCCACCAAAGCGAGCAGCAAAAATGATAGTGATGAAAGATTCTACGCATTATGATTTAGGCAGAACAAAAGATCCCATAGGTAGGTTAAACATTTTTTATTATCGTTCTTATTATCCGTTCAATGTGCGAAATCGAATTCTCACATAGCAATAATGATGTTCAAAGTGATAATGATAAAAGGATGTGATAAGTGATAAAATAACGCATTTTGATGACAGTTATATATATGTATCATATATGTCACAGACATACTGATTCGACTATCAAATTAGATTCTAATTATTTAAATGAAAAGCCAATATATTTTTTAGGCTTAGGCTTAGATCAAGGCTTACAGTAAACATTTAAAACTTGATTTCTTCGATTTTGCCCAAACATACGCCAATTTTTTACCCATAGTGGGAGTATTAAAAATCCGCAAAAATTTTTTCCCATGGACATTTCTATGAAGAGATAGTGCATAAAAGGTGATTTTTGCGGTCAAAATTAGGGTTCAAAAATACCATCATAACTTTTTATGGTTAAAATATTTTTTGCTAAATCTTTTTGCATTTATTAGACGGTGAAAATACGCAAATTATGGTATATTAACTTTGGCCTTCGACCTTTATTTTTATGGCTGAAAACGTCTTACAAAAATACACCATTTTGTCATTTTTGTAAGACGTTTTTAGCCATAAAGATAAAGGTTGAAGGCCAAAGTTAATATACCATAATTTGCGTCTTTTCACTGTCTAATAAATGCAAAAAGATTTAGCAAAAAATATTTTAATCATAAAAAGTTATGATGGTATCTTTGAACCTTAATTTTGACCCCAAAAACCACATTTTGAGCTCTATCTCCTCATAGGAATGCCCGTGGGAAAAAATTTTTGCGACTTTTTAGTACTCCCACTATGGATAAAAAATTGGCGTATGTTTGGGCGAAATTGAACAAATCAAGTTTGAAATGTGTACTGTTAGACTTAGGCCTAAGCAAAACCCCAAAGGGTACTTTAGAAAATTTTTTTGCGATGTGTTTATCGAAAATCGTCAATTTTCGTTTTTTAATCAACATGTAAATATTTTTTTAAAGCAATATGCCCTTGCGAAGGAGGAAATCTTATGTATTGGGAAAGCAGCAACTATTCTCTTCCAAGTGAAGCATATAATGCTTCTGAACTAGCTCTAATTTTATATGACTTTGATATACAATTCCAACAAGTTGCATTTTTTGATGGCGTCCATCAATTTTGTAATTCTTCTCAAAATTTATCCACAAGCTCAAACTCGTTGTGTGTTGATACAAGAGATCTCTGTGAGCATCTTTGTGTTTGCGACATAAACGGCATTTGCTATGAAGCCTTTAAATATACTTCAGAAGTTTTGTTCGTGCCCTATTGCGAAGGTAGAAATTTTTCGTCTTTGAACTCTCCGACAACTATGCATATTTTTGAATAATTAAAAATTTATAAAAGTTTTGATTTTTTAATTTTTTTAAAACATATTAGTCATTGGAGGGTTAATGCCTGTATTTTTTAATTTAAAAAATAATTATTTAGGTGATGAATGTTACATTTATGCAGGTATCTCATTAGGTAATTTATGCAGAGGACGAACTTATACCGACTTCTGGGGTTGTATAAATCAAGATACTACAAAGGAACATGTTGGGGTCAATTCAAGTTACATAAAAGTTGATAAAGTTGGATGCATGGATTGTTACTATTTGGCTAATCTAAAATGTTCTGCTGAAAACATGAGTAACTAGTGTTTAAAAAACAAACATTTTAAAAGCTAATTTATAGTAGTAAATAATGAAGCTCCTGGTTGGCCGGACTTACAAACTGGTGATCCAACAACGACATCTTTAAGTGTTGCAATAACAGATACAAGCTGTGGAGTATGTGTTTGGAATTATCGAAATATCAACTGGAAACAGAAAACCATTGATTGGCGCCCTTATATTATCCATCCTCGTATATTAAACGCTACATATGCCACGGATGCATTTAAGGCTATCGTGTATGAATGTGCTTTCTGTAAGTTTTTTAAAAGATTTTTTATACTGGGTGAGTACAAAAAAAAAGAAAATTTGGAAAATCGCTCAAAATGTGCTTTTTTGTGCCCACCATGTATCAACTAAAATCTCATTTAGCTTATGGATTACATGGAGAATTATCTAACAGCACAAAATTGAAGGTCGGTGTTTATCAAACCTATGAGCTACATAATAATAACATTTCATTAATTTTGTTCGATTCTGGGAAACGAGAGTTCTTGGAGTCGCTAATTGAAACAGCTATGAAAAATGGAAATTATACGAATGTTGGGGGCAATTGTACGAAATTAAACTATGAACGTTTTATAAAAGTAAATCCACTAAAACATAATAAGTGGTTGGAAAGTATTGATGTTTTTGACAAATTACGATTTGTAAACATGATATTGGCAGCAGCAGTAAGTTAATTTTTTCTATAGTTATTGTATTGGTTTAGCTGTATCCTAAAGGACCAGTTCAGTCAGTTAAAATCATATTAAAATGATATATTCGGAAAGTTCATGAAAAATTGAGCTTTTTTGTTTTTACGGCATGTTCTGAATCGTTATAGTTTTTGAGATCCGAAATTGATCAAAAAATTTAGTTCGGCTTAGTTGGTTTATTTGTTTCTATTTGCATCATAATCCTCATAAAGAAGAACGAAGAACTCCAACATATTTTTGGCATTATTTGCCAATTTCAAGCCTTCAATGAAATCTTGTTATTATTAAACGTAGTCATTCTAGAAAGCATCAGTAACGCTTTGGCAATTGACAATAAAATCCTAGATTCTTTCATGTTTTACATTTTCTATACCACCAAGTCTACTATTGCAATGTTTACTTTGCTTAAATCTGTAAATCGATTTATTGCCGTATACTTTCCGCTTAATTACTGCTATATTTTTACCGAAAAGAATACGGTTCTTATTTGTACAAGCATATTGATTTTGATGTTTGCAATTTGTTTGCCATTATTAGTTGTACCATTAGCTGCGGGTGCTTGTATAACAATTTATGATCGCTCGCAGTATCTTCAAATTGATGGCTGTACACAAACATATTGGTGGACTCAAGTTTATGGGGAATATGGGATTGCTTTAGTCTGCTTTTTAATCGATATTCTAACCGGTGTTAGATTATATAAGCTAAGGAATACTTATGTTGGAAGCAGTGAAGCTGATGCAAAATATCAAAAGGCTCAAGAACGATTATTTATATTTCAGGTATTTATGTTATAGATAGTGGGGGAAGGGACACATCTCTCATTCTTATCACGACACATCTCTCGTCCTCATTCCTCTCTCAAATCACCAACGTGTCGCTAGTATAGAATATTTTTCAATAACTTGTATTGTAGAATTTTGGAAACTTAGCAACCATAATTGTGTTATTTATCCCACATTTGATTTACATGATTGCCTGCAAGCAGGATAGATGGCATTGCATTACAGGTGGTGATAATTACTTTACAAGATTAGTTTACCAAATTTCAACTCTTTTATTTTTATACAACTCTCGTATAACTATTTGGCGTTTCTGTGATGAGTGAGTGCTTTTGTACAATTTAGAAAGCTTATGTACAATTTAGAATTAACTGGAGAGGGATTGATAAAAAATAATAAGTAACAAATAAAAGATGCCTTTTTTGGTTTTTTAAAATAGAACCGGGAGACCGAGTGCGTTAGTGCTCGGGGGGAGGGGAAATAAAAAAGCAGGGAGACGAGCGCTTCCGGAGCTCGCGATTTCTCGAAGGGTGAATCCAAACGGAGCTCGGAGCTATGACTCTGAGCGGCACTTATTAAAAAATTTGCAAACTCAGTCTATATTGAGCCTGTAAATTTTTTTAAATTTTGCAGAGTAAAAATTTTTTGGGAATACCAATCATAAAAGTGGTGTCAATCGTCTTTTCTCGTTCCCTACAGCTTGAATTCAGGCGTCGGCAGTTTTTTTACTCGTTCCCGAGATCGTCTGGACGCACATTACACTTTTATAGAGGTAGAATTTTTTATCGAAAATTTTTTTCATTTTTTTAACCAAATATAGAGCTTAACATTATATGTAGAAAATAATTAAACCTATTTAGACTAGTCACTCTTTTATGTCAATATCGAATTTTGAGAAAATACCGAAAAGCAATGGAAGCCAACAAAGTTACGCCAACTCAATCGCTATAACTACAATCATAAAAATAAAATTGTATAAATATTTTTTTGTATTTTGTTCTACATAAAGCTTGTATCAAGAAATGATGAAAAAATGCCGATTCATACATCAAGATCAAGTAGCGTAAAAGCCATTATGATTGGGGAGGGTCACAGGGTCGAAATTTTGGCACTATAACTTTCGCCACAAATCTCGCTACGCTAACTTTCTCTACGTAACTTTTGCCACTTTTGTGCCAATAAACATATTTAATTTCAGACTAATGAGTTGCCTGATTTGTAATAAATATGTATATTGACACGAAAGTGGCGAAAGTTATGTGACGTGTAAAAATGTGCCATAACAAGATCAATTTAGAATCATCTCTTTATGTTTGAATTGTTTTGGATATTAGCGCGAAATCTCTGTTATTGTAATTTCATTCTGTTCTCTCTTTTCTCAGTTTATTTGTATCTATCTATCGCGTTTATTATTATTACATTACGTCGCAGTTGTTTTTACATCGTTATTGTTTTTATATCGAATCGCATTTTTATCGCGCATTCTTTCTTTGTTGTTATCGTATTGTGTTTTTATGAAAGGACTTTTGGTGCAACGGTTGCGGGTTCTGTGCTGGCTGTTGTTCCATTAGTTTCTTGCGTTTTTTATACTGTGCTATGTTAATTTACTTCTTTTCAGTCTTGCCGCCGTCGTTTTGTAAGGTCAACAAGTTTGGAAAGCTTCTTTCTCTAAAGAGCTTTTCCTGCGCCATTTCTTAAATGTTTATTTATGAAATGTGTTGCTAAACTTTTACTGTTGTTTTTGTATTGTATTTGTGGTTAAGAAATTCAGACAAATAAAGTTAAAGAAAGTTTCAGTTTTGATATTTTTATCGGGTTTGCACCCGCGTTTACTTTCCTATTTTAGGCCAAGTGATTCAGCGTCACCAGAATTCAGAGACGTGGCAACGTTTACTCCACGAGACCGATTGCGTAGACCTCGGAAATTCATTGCGTGTTGGACGGAAATAAAAGTTAGAGACCGATTGCGAAGACCTGGCGGAAATCCATTACGCTTTTGGGTGAAATAAAAGGTCAGTACCTTGTAGTATAGGACTCAGGGAGATTGCTAAGAAAGCTTGGATTTTACAGACGAAAGTTATAGTGCCGAAATTTTATGTTTAATGAATCGAAAGAACTTTCTAATGTAGTCTTTCTTTAAAATTTCATTACAAAAATAAAAGAGAAAGAAATACTTTTAGTTAAACCAAGTCAAGTCAAAGTATACGATTATAAAAGCTTAGTCAAGTACAGAGTGGTCCAAAAAGAACCGGATTTTTGCGATTTTTCAGCAAATTTATGTAGAAAATTTTTTCCAATACAACTTTATATGGAGTTTTTCTATGCGTGAAATAAGAGCATTGAAAATGAAATCGCTTTCCTGACCCTTTCCTGAAACAGCTAAAAAAAAACCCAAAATCGCAAAAATACAGTTTTTTGGACTTATTCAGGGATAGGTAAGCAATTTCACGATTTTTAAATGCTCACAATCGATTTCTCGCATAGAAAAACTCCATTTAGGGTTGTTTTTAGAAAAAATTTAAAACTTTTTTCGGCAAAAATTTGCTCGAAAAATCGCCAAAAGTCAGTTTTTTTGGCTCACCCTGTATAATGAAGTCGAGCAATTTTCATTTACTGAAAACTCTAAATTAAATAATAATAAAATTGTTTCTTTGAACAAGGCATCTATACAAAAATTGCTATTTTTATATCCTCCGATCGTAGCATATTGGTTTCTTGGTAACATTAATTAATTTATTGTGTTAGAGATCCTTAGAAACCAACTTATGTGCAGCTACAAAAGAAAAATCTTTTTCATATATGAAGTCGTTACTTTTTAGGATCAATAAACTTGAATGTATATTAGATCTTGTTAGACAAAATGTATAGTTTGAAAATATTTTTGCATACCTTATTATCTTTTTATGCTATACATGCAGGTTAGTGATAAAAATCAGTTTTGAGTTGGAGTTTTTAACCATGTTGAGTCAACGCGGGACACTAAGATCAGGAAAAGAGCTTTTGCTTTATAGCAAATAGTCGTGTTTTTATTTTTTGTCTAGATTTTACTTTCTGTTGCAAAGTGCTCGTAAAATGTTAACAAATTTTTTGATGCGACTTTTTTTAAATGATAGACGAGAGTATTCTGCAGTATTTTTTGTCCTAGTGGGATCGAATCTGACGGTCTCAACGTTGCTTAACTTGCCAGATCGGACGGGTTTGCTCTTTACCGGGATCGGGGAATTAGTTTTGGAATTGTGGGTTAAAATGGATTATAGCACAATGGAGTAGTGCACATGGACATAGCAAGGAACCGGTCGGGTTTGAAAACTTTTTCCCAAATTTCAAAAATTCCCTAGATTTTCACGTTCTTGACATGGCTTAATCTGAGCTCCAAAAAATTTCAAAATGTGAGCTATCAGTAATTCTGGGGGTTTACTCACCCTATATATGGATTGAAAAATTTAGCTACAGTGCAGCAAGCAACTTGTTGGTGGTGTTGTGATCAGGGTTGGATTTATTTTGCACCATTAAGTCAATGTTATAAGGTAATGACAAGCTATAATTATTGTTAGTATAAATTTTAAAAATATATAATGTAGATTGTGAATACAACAGAGCCAATCAATCAAATGTCTGCACAAGATGCTTGTAAACTGTTGAATGGAAGCTTAGCTTCAATCCATAGTGAAGAAGAGCACAACTTTATATTAAGTTTGTCTTGTTGATAAAAAGGATTTTGGAAAACCGTATAAAGTTATAAAAATGTTTTTAGACATAATACCTCCAAACACTAACATATCACTACCAGTGTATGCTTTTTGGATCGGTCTAGTAGACCATGATATGTCAGGAAATTGGACTTGGTTAGATGGTTCTCAAAGCAATTACTTCAATTGGGGAAGCCTTGAGCCAAATTATGAATATATGCCTATGAACGACACCTGCACCGTTTTGGTAGTTAGTGGAAAAGAATATTTATGGCAATATGCAGAAGGAAAATGGGCTGATGATTATTGTGGCCATGAAAATGAACCCACTAGTCCAGATCCTATTCAGGAACAATGGAGACCGTTGTTCGGAGGATGGCATCAAGGTGCTATTTGTCAACAAGAGCCTAAAGCTACTCTTACAACAGTGACACCCTCAATCCCAACTTCCACTAGTTTGATATCAACTTCACAAGCAAATGCAAATGGTAAAACATAACAATATTTATTATAAGTTGCATCACCCACTTGGTGAATCACTCGCTATCACCTATCACCCATCATTACCCATTGAGTGATACCACCCTGGATGATGGGTAGGTGAATTTTGGGTGCTATCATCCATTTTTTCCCTGATACGATGAATCGTTTGCGCTTATTAAAAAGTCATGAAAATACTTTCCTGATCATAGTTGCAAAGGCCCAGATCGAAAATTTTTGTTTTTATGACCCCCTCCGCAGATTGCGACCTTTTTTTTAATTGCCATCGGCCCGGGGACCGATGACCTATTCCGATAAAATTTTACGAGGGTTGTGCAACTGTGTTCCTGATCCCGAATCAGCACAAAACTAAATGTTTTCAATTTTTAAATGTTTTTGGACTGATTCAGGGTCAATGAAGCTGTTTTGTCACTGGGAACGGTTAAAATGTGAAAAACATGCGCTGCGACTTCAATGAGTCGGAACTTTTTACAAACTTTCGACTGCCGTGTTTATTGGCCCTAATTTAACCAAAAAACGTCCAAAATTCTCTAAATTATGTTTTTTGGGTTAATTCAGTCAGCGAAGTAATTTTTAAATGAGTAAAATTGATTTCTCATCTAAGAAAACCCCTATAAGATTGATTTGGAAAAAATATGGAAAAATTTTTTGACGAAAATTTGCTCGAAAAATCGCAAAAATCCGGCTTTTTTGGCCACCCTATAAATTTTAGAAACATCGAATCCATGTGCTAATGGATGGCATTATTACAAATCTAAGAATAAATGCTTCCGAGTAAGATTTTTTTATTAAAAAGAAGGGGGTAAAATTACGGTACGTCGGTAGCAAAAAAATTTTTTTGAATTTTTGCAAAAAATGACCCTACTACTCCTAATTTTATGCGAAAAATCGATTGCGCGCATTCCCAAAAATTGAAAATGCTTCCTTGACCCTGATTCAAGCAAATAAAAGTGCGTATTGGAGCGAAAATATGAAAATTTTAGATTTCATATTTTCACTTTAATACACACTCTTATTTCCCTAAATCAGGGTCAAGAAAGCATCTTCAAGCTTCGGGAATGCGCGCAATCGATTTTTTGCATAAAATTAGGAGTAGTAGGGTCATTTTTTGCAAAAATTCAAAAAAATTTTTTTTGCTACCGACGTACCGTAATTTTACCCCCTCCCTTTAAGTAAAAATTTTACAACTAGCAAAGTTCTTATATTTTAATGTTGTAGCTAAAAAGCATAGGATAAATAATTTAGACAGTGATAAAAGCATTGTCTCATTCCGAAGCTATAAAAACCTGTGAAGAATTAAATTCAACTCTTGCTTCAATTCATAGCGTTGAAGAAAACGACTTTATCGTAGGTACATAATAATTTTTATCTTTGAAATAAGAAATATTCTTTTTGCTTAAGATATTGTACCACCAATATCAGGCCTCCACAATTATGGTTTCTGGATTGGACTTGTTGATTATAACAGATCTGGGAATTGGACTTGGCTAGATGGGTCGCCAACGGATTATCTGAATTGGGGAAAAGAGGATCCTAATTATAGTGTATGGCCTTGGTTTGCGTCATACAAAAAAGAGATACCATACAATATGGCATGTACAGTTATATATATTGATGGAACGGATCCGTGGATAATAGAAAGTGTCAGTCAGGGATGGACTGATGAAATTTGTAAAATAGATTTGGCAACTGAAAGTGGGATATTATTTCAAGGGGCTATTTGCCAAAAACAAGCCGATATCAGTGAAGTTAATAACACTGGAAAATATATTCAAGAATATGGTAACATTAATCAACAATACAATCACGTTTAACCCTTCGACGATTGAGTTTATTTTTTAATGCTTAAAAAATTCATAATGTGGGCGGTGATCTTTTAATATATTCATATGTTCGCACTTATTTGTACCTTTCGCAGGTCTTTAGCTAACGAACAAGCGTAATCAAAACAACTTTCGTTAACTTCTGGCTAGCTCTGCGAGTCATTTGTTCATTGTTAAGGACTCAAGTTGAGTCGATATACCGTAAAACTTCTAATAGAACCCCATGTAAACGTAAAAATTTTCTTAAAAATCGAATTTAAATCGGATTTCTTCGAGCGAGCATTTTTTGGATAGCCCTGAGGATAGGGAATATACTATATAAAGAATTATTGAAAAATATTTTATTCTCGTCAAGATATAGCTTTTTGAATTTTTTTAAATTTAAAAAATTTTAAGCCTTACATTTAAAAATCCACCAAAAATCAAAATTAACTCGATTTCCTTTGAGTGACCACTTTTTAGATAGCTAAGTATATGAGGAACATTATGTAAAAGAAATTATTGACAATGACTTTGATTTCACGGAGATATGATTTTTTGAAAAAAATGTCATTTTTTCAACTTTTTCAAATTCAAAGGGCCATAACTCAGCGAAAATAAAATATTTTTCAATAATTTCTTTTATATAACGTTCCTTTCTACAGTAACTATCCAAAAAGTGGTCGCTTGAAAAAATCCGATTTAAACTCGATTTTTAAAAGAGCAATTATTAACACCTTCTAATAGAGCCCCATGGGGTTCTATTAGAAGTTTTACGGTAGATAGTGAATCAAATTGTTTCGGAGTTCTTAAACAACACAAAATCACCCGTCAACAGTTTCCAAAACAATTTTACCGGTATTGCTCCGGTATTCACTTTCTGTATAGCATCTACACAAACTCCAATAGAAATGAACGGGCTCCTCAGAATAAGTTTGTTTCTGCTATTTTAATTATGTTGTCTCACAATTTGTACCTGCACATTTATTGCTAACTTATTTACTTGGCTTATTCATAATTTGTTGTAGTATCATCAGCACAAGTCTTTCTATTTCTACTGATACCAACACCTTTTAAAAGATCCATCAAAACCATTAGATGCTCTACTACCCTATGATAACTCATAAATGGATAGCATCATCGGCGCAATTGTCTTCTCTCTATCTTCTACATTGCGTAAGACTTACTTAAGATTCATCAAATATTATTCGATGCTCTACTATCCTATTTTATTACTCCTGCTCATGAACCTTGGCAATCGATAGGACGGATTGATTGGATAGTTTATTGGAAAAAACAACTGATGATTTGAACTGGCAAAGGACAACGTGAACCTAACCAAAACCGAGAAGTGTTGCGGAAAGCCGCAATGTACAAGCACTCGCCGATCAAGTATCGTCCTATTCGACAAGCATGCATCCGTCGGCTGCCCTGTTCTAGTGGTTAGGATCGTCGGCAAAACCCTAAAAACAACGAACTTTAGGTATGTGTTCAATTCCTTCTAAGTTCTACCAGGCAGTCAAACATTTTTCGCGATAAGAAGCAAACATATGTAATAGTTGCTGTGAGACCAAAAAAGTCGTTAGTGGTGAAGATGTGGAAAGTGTTTTGTGATAAATGTAATATCATATGTTCGTACTTATTAGTACCTTTTGCAGGTCTTTAACAAACGTCAAGCGCCATCAAAAACACCTTTTGCTAAATTCTGGCTAGCCCTAGGAGTCGGCTGTTCGATAGCTAAGGACTCAAGTTGAGTCGATATAGATAGTGAATCAAAAATTTTTTTCCTGATTAAGTATTTTTATAAAAACTAGTGGGAAATAAGCCTTATTGGATGGTTCCACTAATAAAAAATTGCATCAACAAAGATAACAAAATAAAACAGTTATGAGTTTTTTAAGCATTAAAAAATAAACTCACAAGGAACATTCGCAACTTGATACACTCTGATTTTACCGAAATCGGGCTCAAACTGTTCCTCATACCCAATTTGATTATAAAATTTTTTGGAATTATCGGCCCATACGGCTTCCTGGAGGATATAGAGCCCTCATGACATCGAAAAATAGCGTTTCTGAAGGAAATGAGAGGGTCGAAAGACACCTTTATCAGACTTGTTTTTCGCAAAAACTTCATATTTCACCGTTTTTAATTATGCTCAATAATTTTCAATTGTTTTTGAAATGATTTGAAAAAGTTTCAAAAAATCAACTTTTTGAGTTGCCATGCCTAGGCCAGACAAGGAGTCAACTTTTTAAAAAAATTTTCAAATCATTCCAAAAACAATTGAAAATTGTTGGGCATAGTCAAAAACAGTGAAATATGAAGTTTTTGCGAAAAAACAAATCTGTTAAAGGTGTCTTTCAACCCTCCCATTTCCTTCAGAAACACTAAAAAACACTATTTTTCGATGCTCTGAGAGCTCTATATTCTCGGGGAAGCCATGTAGGCCGATAATTCCAAAAAATTTTATAATCAAATTAGGTATGAGGAACAGTTTGAGCCCGGTTTCAGCAAAATCGCTGTGTATCAAGTTGTGAGTGTTTCGTGTCAGTCGTCGGAGGGTTAAAATGATATTTTCTAGAATTTTCATGTGACAGTGGCTGGGCTTTATTCAATCAAACGCAAATGTGTTATCGTGTAAGATTTATTTTATTTAGGACCTCCAGGGATACCAATCCGTACGAGTTGTAACAGCTGTTACGACTATCTGTGCAGTATCCATGGCGACACTTAGTAATTATTTTTAAGTTTTTAATTCGATATATTAGAATCAAACACAGATTGATAAAACAGAAAGTACTAGAGGAGAATTTAATTAGCAATATTTTTTAGGCTTTTTATGCTGAAGAACTAAATGCCGATGGCATGGATTTTTTTACAGCAAACAATACGTGCTATAATAACAACTCAACTCTGACTTCTATTCATATAATAGAGGAAAATGAATTTATTGCTAGTAAGTTTTTCGTATAAAAAATGACCCTCTTCTCTAAACGTGTAAAACATGTGCAGACAATCATAGGTGGACAAACAGGAGGGAGAGAAGGGTCTGGTGCTAGGCTGGGTCCAAAAATTTGCCTTGGTCCCCCCTTATGTTTTTTTGAAAATTTTTCAAAATTTTGAGGACCAAAAAAAGAACCAACCCGGTCGCTTCGATGCCGGGTTGGTCCTATTTTTAGCCTTTTTGCCGGATTGGTTAGGGGGAGGGGGGAGACTCTCCCCCTTTTGGGAATGTATGCAGACGATCCCGGGAACGAGTGAAAAAAACTGCACCTGCTAAAACTAAAGTTGTAGGGGACGATGAGAGAAGACGTCGACACCACGTTTGTGGATGCACCCCCTCAAAAAAATTTCCACAACCACGCAGGGATGCCAAAAAATTAGTTATAGCTAATTCAGAAAAAGGATTAGTTATAACTAAAGTCTGTTTTTTCACAAATGCCGAGTTGCGGATTTGTAGTTTGTAGTATATGAAAGTTTAGAAACTCGATTTTAAATCTGTTCGTTTCAATACTTAAACAACACTTGCAATTCAGGCAATTATAAAATACT
>JAQGBS010000260.1:0-24445 GCA_034698545.1 Acrobeloides obliquus | reverse complement strand
ATTCCGTCTCAGACAGCTCAGACAGCATGGGCAACTAAAGTTTCTCAATTAAAGTAGTATTCTTTTTAACAAGGAAACGGCCGACCTAGTGGTGTAGGCAGAAGGGCCGGCTAGGGGGGGGGTGGACACTTTCCTAAAAAGGCCTATTTTTCCAAAAAACATAAGGGGGACCCTTATATGTAGGGATTTTTTAAAAATTTTAGCTCATTAGGGGGCACCTACCTTTCCCCTGCCACCCCTTGCCTGCGCCACTGGACCAACCGGAAGGGGGACTATTTCGATTCATGGATTGGGAAGAATATTGCAAAAACAAAATAAAATTTTCATTTATATGGTAAATAAACTGTAACCGAGCGCTTCCAGTGCTCATATTTCTGAGTAGTTTAAGTTCAGTACGGAGCTCGGCGTTCAGCCTCGCCTCCGAGTTAGTGTTTAAACTGTAGTAACAACAGTTTAAACACTAACTTTAGTAGTGTAATGTTGTACTGCAGTTTTGGATACGTGAAAACTGTAGTGTAGTGTTGATATACAACACTCGAAATCCGAAAAATGAAAATTTTTCTCTCCTGTACCTCTTTGAAAATAAGGGGGTCACTAGGCACCAGTATCCTTTTTGAAATCAGATTTTTTTGCTTTTTAGTATTTCAGTGTATATAATTTTTTATTGATAATTTATTCATATTAATAAAACTTATTCGAATTTATTTAAAGATATGTCTTAGGCTTCAAAATTGTTGAGAAACGGCTTGCACTAGCACCAGGGGTCTTGTGAGGGGAATTTGGTGCTGGATTTTGATTTTGAAGCGAAGTTTGTTGGCCATATGCATTAGGATTGGGGCTGATTTTGAGTCATCGGAGCATTTGTATAAGGCAAGGTTGGTGCTGATTGATATGATGCTTGAGTATTTGGATATGAAACTTTGTTTGGCAAAGGAGGAGGAGCTTGTGTATTGTTGTAAAATACGTATTTTGGTGTGAAGCCAGTATTTCCAATATTGGCCCTATTCTCATCTTCTAAAGCTACAGTTCCTCTGCCAAAAACGCACTCGGCATAGGATGGTGGGGGTTCATCTAAAGGGCGATATAACATAGATGAGATGAAACCTACCCTACCCTAGGAAGTCCGTAAGGAGTCCTTATTTGTGCTAAAGTTTTCGTACTGGGTCTAATATCGAGTTTCTATCTATTTTTGGATGAAATTTCAACAATTATTTTGCAATTCCAAGGATATTTTGTTGTGTTTTGCAAAATACAGTTCCCATACCTTTTGTACGGTTTTTAAACTCATATTTGATGTCTATATACTCATAAAAGTTGAAAAATAGTCTAGTACGAAATTCGTACCGAATTATCGAAGACAATACCGAAAAAGTATGGATTTTGACAGCTCTGATCCTACCCTAATTAAGAGGTTAATCATTAGCTTACTTATATTTCCAGATAGAGCTGTTGGTTGTGACGGTGCCAAATATTCGGGTACTGGTGGAATATTTTCCGGCATTTGTGTCGAATATTGTGGTGCCTGTATCGGATAGGTGCCTATCAAAACCGGAAAATCTACGCATAAAGAATTGTTCACATAACCTTTGGCTATGATTTTGATCTAAAATAAATTTTTTATTGCTTAAATCCGGTAATGTACCTCAAGTTTATAATCCACTTGTATAATCCGACAAACATTGAAGCTGGGTACTATTGGTGGGATAGGTAGCTTCATAGAGTGTTGACCAGTTTTATTGGCCGGCACACAAATGTTCTAAAAGCAGAATACTCTTTTTTGTGTCATAATTATTATGTTTTACTTGTACTGCTTTTGTAACAGTTCTACACTTATGTGTCTTAGCTATATGATCCAAATGACAAAAATCGATTCTTCCGACTTCGGTGCATTTCCCTTCGAAAGTTGAAATTTCTTTTAGGAACATTTCAACTTTTTTGATCTCTTTTGAAGAGGTGTTGTTAATTTCAATATTAGTGAAAATGGTTTCTCCTGGTACATAGCCACTTTTTGGCAAAGTTATCTAAATTAGGGGCTGTTAAAGGAACAGCTCAATCGAAAAAATTTCATACTTTGACTAAAACTCGACCATGTTTGAATAAAACAACACCCAGGTTCTTGCTGTCACTTTTTATAATTGGTGAGGATGCATACGGAATAGTATTTACATCAAAATGAGGTATGACAGTGAAAGATAGCATAGCGATATTGTCGAATATCCTAGGATGGTCGATTTTGGCTTTGCAATAATATCGGATGTAGCCGAGGCTGCCTAAAAAGTCACACTTCGAATCAAAAAAATCCTTCAACGGCGATCAAAATCGATTATAATGGAGAAGTCGGTAGCGCAACAGCTTCTTATTTTCAATGGTCGGGTTAGAAACCCGACTCTTGAAAATGAAGAGCTGCTGCGCTACCAACTGCGCCATTATGATCAATTTTGACCGCTGCTTCCAAAAACTTTTAAAATAGTTCTTTTCGATCGTTGTAAATTCTATACCTTCAAAGCTAGGCGGACAAACTAATGGCAGATTAAATGCAAATGGCAATTTATTTACGCCGGCTGGTAGAACCTTATCACTATTATCACCTTCCCAGACAACAAATTTTGCATCCATATAGACATGACATCCACGAACTCGTCGTTGTGAAGCATGACTTCCACGTCCAATGGGGATACTAAAATTTTCAAAGGATACATTTTGCTTAGACTAGGGATAAAAAAAGCTAAAGTTTCGCCGAAAAAAAGTCCGTCAGCACCTCTTTTTAGTATTTGTTCAAAATTTTCATCTCATTCCATGACGTAAAGAAGAGCGAAAATGTAAGAAAAAAGCGAAAAATACCATAAGGAAAGAGTCTCTACTTGACTTCCATTTGTTCCATGGGCTTTCTTTTTCATATTGACAGGGTGTCCATATCATTTTTAGATGCGGGTGCAAAATTTAGGGTGCGAGTGCACAAGAGTAATATCAGGTGCATTTTGCACCCGCATTGGTGCGTTATGGACACCCTGCATATGGATCGTTATCTTTATATACTTTTTTGCATCCCTGCGTGGCCTTATTGGCGGAAAAGTTACGCTTCTGTTTTTAGAAACGTGAGTAAAAAATTTTCCAAGTTCAAAAAAAATTTTTAAGGGCGTACTCCCATAAAAGGATGTCAAAGGTCTTAGAATTTTGTCTTCTACAACTTTTGTTTTAGTAGTGAGACTGTAAATCTAATGTTCCCGAGATTGTTCGTGCAGACATTACACGTTTAGACTAGTAGGATGGGAGGAAAGCAAGGTGAAAAAAACTTTTTCAACTAACGTCGGCGTGGAAATTGTTCGAATTGCTTACGAATGAGCGTCATAACATGTCCAACTGGTATGTGCAACACCCATCGTATGTAATGTTACTGCTCGAGCTTTCATAGCCTCTTTTAGTTGAATATGGACAAAGCCTCTCACGAGCTGGCCAGGGGCATACACTCCTGATGGCGATTCATATTCTATTGTAAAAAGCTCCATAGACTAAAATTAGCTAATTTAAAATTGTACATGGTGTCCTCAATAAATTGAAACAAGCAAAAACATCATAAGTTTTTGTTCAAGCTATACCTAGCATTTATAATATACTAGCTAAAGATTATTTTATATTAGTACATTGTATAACATTACAAAATACTGATTCATTTTCAAAATTTTAAAAAATCATACAAGAACTTCAATAAAGGTTATCTCTGTACTCCTAAATAAAGAAAAAGGGTAATCGATTTATAGAAAAAAATAATCGATTTGTAGAGAATAAAGGAGAGGTCATTTTCCTCTTCTCTATGTTCATTACTTTTATGTACAAGCGCTTATCATGAATTCGAGAAAAAGAACAAATAATTCATAATGTATTTTTAGTACGTACTAGAAAAAACCCGCAAAATCGGTACGGTGAATTCGACCTAGTGCCTTTTTTCAAAGGGATCCAAGTGGTAAAAAACTCGAATTTTCAAATGTCTGAATTTAGGCATAATAGACATGGAAACTCGAATTTGAAGGATTGTTTATTTGGTTATTTGGTCAGTTATCCCTGCGAGGAGTATATATCCTACTACTTTAGACAGAAAATTTTGAAAAACTTTATGTTCCCTTTTTGGTCCAGATTTATAATTCATGTTCAGAGCAAATATAATAGTTTTTTTAAGACTTTATCATGTTTACACTTTAATCAATGTTTTTAATTGTTTCTGAATGCATATATCTGCATAAGATGCATACAATACCTACCTCCTTTTCTGTATGCAGTTAAATACTAAGCATGCAAACATTTTGCAAGAGAGTGGCGTACTCTGACGTAACTAGGCATGTGTTTTTACAATCTATAAAACCAAAATTTTGGTAAATATTTCACATTTATTTTTCCCATATTTATAGACCTCTATTTTTAACTATGGCTGGTACAGTTTACCCAATTACCTATCCCGTGCTTGACATCGATTTATCTACCCAACAAGGTCGACAAGAATGTTATGATACGTTTACCCATTATTGTCTAAAAGTTGAGCAATTTTTCCATGTTTCTGGCTCGTTTTCTTTAAAATTATTCGGAAAACAGATTGAACAGTCTAAAAGGCGTATACTAATCATCAATCAATACTACTGCAACTTATAAAGTTTTACGTGAAGTTTTCTTGGGGCCGAATTGGATGGCATCAATGGATTTTGTGACGGCCAATAATCGTTTAAATCAGTAGGTTAAAGATTCAGAAAATCGTAAAAGTTACCATTTTGTTGGTTTTCAAAAAATTCATGAAAACTGGGACATTTCATTTTTTGTTTTTGCAGTAAATTCTGAATCGTTACCTTTTGTCATTTTTGTTGAGAAATGGAAAATGTCCTATTAATACCTATATTTTTAGTGTATAAACTTCATTTTTAGAATTTTGAACAGTGTGCCATATCAAGAGCTGAATGACAAGCTTGGAATTTATTTGAGAGAAAAGCAACAAAAATCTTTAATGGAGCCACCTAGCTATGAAAATAAAGTGCCATTATAAAAATTGATCTTATTTTAATATTGTTGGCAATTTTCAGGCAAAGAAAAAGATTTTTAAAGGAAAATAACAAAAAAGGCAAAATTTTTAAACTTAAGGAGCCTTATAAAAATTTTCATAAATTTGCAAATTCTGACCCTGGCGAGATCGATCTCGCGTCTATAACATAAAAGTCCAGCATCTAATACATTTAACTATGAAGATTGAAACTTTTTTTATAACTCTTTTATATTTTTTATAAAGAAACTGATTATATGTATCTCTATAAATATGCATACAATACATATTACTATTTTTCTGTATGTAGTTTAATATTAAGCATGCTAAAGCTTCGAAAGGCGTAGCGTACTCTGCTAAAAATTTGGCCTTTTTTGCTCTTACAATAATACCACCACTGAAACAAGCTAGTCTAGACTAGCAACTGAATTTTGAATTTTGTTGCCCTTGAGGTAAAAGTAATAAATATTACTTTTTTATCGAAACGCCGCTTGCTATGCTCGAAAAAGAAGCCGAGAGCTACGAGCGCCTAAGGCGCTTGGTCTCCAATTTATTTATACAAATCGTGCTAGAAAATACTTAGAAGTACATCAGCAAAACCTTGTAACATGGTTCAAAGTCAGTATAGTTTTTTAGGTAGCATTTGACAAAAAGGCATACATAGTTTTTCGTGCGCAAGATTTGCACCTCTCAAATATAGGCAATAGACTAACTGGTTTTATAAAATCTCGTTGGATGTGGACCAAAAGCTGCTAGCCTTCACACGACTGGCTAACGAACTTTCGGCTATGAGCTAGAGCCGTTTGAGTACCTTTGATTAAACAATTCTGTTGACCGACACGAAGCCCAGTGTCTTGTTTCACGTTATAATATACAATGTGGACTGTTATTAGTAGATTTTACGTTTTTACTTTTATAATGCTGCGTTTTACCTGTTACGTGGACAGTGACGTTAGATTTCACTATGATTACTTTTTTTATTCTGCTAGAGTCGAATTTCTGAATTTCAATAAAATTATTATTAGACCCCCTAAATTCGACCTAGTAGAATTTTTGCTTCTCATTGTTTTTCCAAAACCAATTTTTCTAGGTGTGTAAAATGCATTTCTAAATCTTATATCACCCAACTGGGATCGAACCAGAGACTTCGTGTTTGAAGTTATTTTTAAGACCTAGAAAAAATTTTTCGAGAAAAATATCGAAATCGAATTTAGAGGTATATTAAAAATTCAACTCGAATTTGCGTCAAAGTTTGAGTCTGAGAAGGTCAGGATCGAGTTTCAATCAAATTGTTTGGGACGGGATGCCAAAAATCCTGGGATTTTCGGGATGGGATCGAACACCAATCAACTCGCCCAGTGCTTCAAAACGAGTACCATATCATGGGGTTTTGGGGTTTGACCCATGGCAGTGGCTAACGTGCTTGGCCTCATAGAGTTCGATCCCTCACCCAAAAGCCTTTTTTTATTTTATTGTCAAAATTCAAGAAAATTTTTCATATACACATTTTCATGCGGGGAACACGGTGAAGCTATTATTTTCCATGAAAATATTTGAAAAAATTGGAAATTCGAAAAATCTCAAAAGAAACTAAAACTTTTTTCCAATTTTTCCAAAAAGTTTTCATAGAAAAATAATAGCGCCATAGTGTTTCCCGCATAAAAATGTGAATGTGCCAAAATTTTCATTAGTTTTGACAACAAAATAAAAAATAACTTTTGGTTCGGGATCGAACTTGCGCCCTATGAGTGAAGGCCAGCACATTGGCCAATCGGCCATGGGTCAAGCCCCATGATATGGTACGCATTTTGAAGCACTCAGCGAGCTTAGACTAGCTAAATTTTTTAATCTTGATTCTTGCCTACACCTTTTAGGCATTTTGATTAGCCGTGAACCATCAGTTTGCAAGTTAAGCAACGTTTGGCCCGAAGGTTCGATCTCGCTAGAGTAGAAACTTTTGAATTATAAAATTTTTTTAAATTTTCATGCAGCAAAAAATTTTCCTGAAAATAAACAAAAAAATTTGAAAATCAAAAGTTTTACCCTAGCGGGATCGAACCTGCGTGCTCAATATTGCTTAACTTACCAGATTTTGATATAAGTTTCTCTATCAATTGCGATAAGAAGCGCCAACTTTTTCCCCAACTTCTGATGAAACAACTAAAAAGCAAATTATAGAACACCCAAAAAAGATCAATATTGAAACTTATTTTGATTAACCAATTATTTTTGGATCAACTCAATAACGGAAAAATTTGAATTTTTTTACATTTTTAAGATTTTAAGCAAATTTCTTATAATTTATTTAAAAATTTTTAGAAATTCCTAAAAATGGCCTCAATTTGTGAAATTACATCAGATTCCGACAAGCTTATGGCTGCTTTTGAGAAGAAAATCGCTCAAGCCAAGAGTGAAGCTAGCCAGGCCCGAGTTATTCGTGAAAATGCCAGAAAAGAACTCGTCGAAGAACGCAAGAAACTCGAAGAGCAACGTCGTATATTAAAAGCTTTAAAATTAAAGCTATCTAATAAAAATCCTATTGCCAATGACGTCCCCTCAAACAATGCAACTCCATTAAATTCCATTGATGAGGAAGAAAATGTGCCGCTTGTCGTACAAAATATTTCATGTAAGAAATGATTTTTGTACTCAAACACAAATTTTTAATATTTGTAGAATTTCATCACGTGAATTAATGTCTGATGTCTACTATACTTTGTCCTTTAAGCTTAAGAAATTGTTCCATATCATTGTTGCAAGTCGATTTTTAGATGATAAAAAGTGTAAATTTGAAAAAATTTATTATATAAAATGTGATATTATGTAAAAAAGCCGTTTGTTGTAAAATTTGAATTTTAAATAAACAAGTCTTAAAATAAAAAGCAATATAAAGCCTATTCAAATCCTTGCTTCCTTGTTTTTAAAGCGACAATATTTTTGAAAAAAATTTTTTTTAACTATAAAGGGGACCCTTATGAAATTTCGGAGAAGGCATGCGACATGGTTTTCGAAAATTCGCACGACATGCGCCCCGGAGTGTTCGGGGATTGTAAATGTATGGTACAGTTTATAAATTATTATGCTTTGACTACTCAGGAAAAATGCCAAATATCTTATGAAAATGAATTTTGTAAAGCTCCATTATCTTTTTTTATAAAAGTTGACCTTTATTTTTAGCAAATAAAATTTTCTTAACATGAATCACAGCCTAAAATATGTCACAAAAATAAGAAAAAAATATCTTCAACACTCCTTATCAAAACCACAAACCTCCCGAAACGTCAACAATTCAATTTTTCAAAATCTTAAACAGTTAAGCTACTTGAAGGAGTCGCAATGGAGATTTTGATAAGTAAGCGTCTGAACAATTTAAGGTGTGGACTTCAGAAGTGGAAGGTAATATTTTATTTGGCATTGAAATGATTAATGATATACTTTTAGTAGTTGCTTTTTTGATGATTTTATATTTTAAATAATTTTTTAGCTTAAAAAGGAAAATGGCTAAAGGCGGAATTACGGACAAGGTTACATTGTGTAAGAATATTTTATGCGCATTTGTATACCAAGGGCATAGCTAGGTCAATTTGGGGGCCCCTTTTTGAGAGGGGGTTCAAAAACCAAAATCTGCTGAGGATTGAAAATTTTGGTAAAAAATCACAATAAGGGTCATTAGACTTTTTGATCAATATTTTCGAAAATTTCAGCCAAAAATATAAGGGAAACCATTAGATAAATTTATTCATTCTCCTATTTTTTGGAGGGGTCCACAAACCCTGCGCACCCTTCTCGTAGATTCTACTGCTTTGGGTCCCCTACCTATGCCACTATAACATAGTTACCACAATTTTTAGTTCTAATCGTCGTAGCAGTTGCTTTGGGTATAGCAAGTGTCATTTTGAACATAGTCATTTTGTCTAAAAAGACTACAAATTCGACTACTATTGTTTATAGTACAGACCCACCAGCAACTAACCAACCTCCGCAACAACAATGCTATCAAGTTAGCGACACGCCTGGCTTTAAGGTAGCTGTTTATACATATGTTTCAAAATAGGGAAAAACGAAAAAAGTTGGGTTTGGTTGTGTGGTAACAATTTGATTGAGTTATGGCCATTTTATTCATGGCAAATATTCATTTTTGATGTTTTGTCGTTTTTAGCCTCCAAGCCCTGACTTATAGTACCTTGATTGGCCATTCTATGGCTAAAACCTTCTATGGCCAATCAAGGTTTTTGCTCGGTACTGTAATTCTTTTTATCTAAAATTGAGTTGTCTTACCGTTTTAAACCATGGCGAACAATTTCAAGATGAAATACATGTGTTTTATAATTGGAGTGGGAAATTAAGGGCAAAAGGAAAGCTAATAAAAAATATTTTAATAATTTTTAGGCCGCAGCTGAAAGCCTTTTATACGGTCTAGATACCGATTATGATCCTTGTGAAGATTTTTACATGTTTACATGTGGAAACTTCTTAAAAAATACTGTCCTCACTGGTGGTGAAAGCAGAAATGGCACTTATGACATGTCTCAAGCTAATATTAATAGACAAATTTCAAACACGGTAGCAAATTTGCCCGCAACTGCTTCACAAACAGAGAAGATTTTTAAACATGTAAGGGCTATCAAAATTAGGTAGAATATACATGCGCATGTTTTTAGGTGTATGATAGCTGCTATGCAAGTTTTTTTGGAGCATCAGCTAGTATTTCAAAGAATATTTATAATGACTTGATTAAACCGTAAGCTTTTTGAAACCATACAAAACAAAGAGGATTTTTACTATTAAAAAATCTTAAATAATAACGAAAGTGAATAAAAAGTATATGGGTCCCCGTTCTGATTTTCTCGAAATTTTTTTTAAATCAACAAAAAATTTACATCCACTATTAGATGATCGACATCATACATTTACAAGGGGGTCGGCTAATTCTATCTGATGCGTCATGTTTTTCCAAATCATACATTAACAAGGAGGGGAGTTATGCCATTTTTTGCGTTATGGGTCGCCGATTTTTCAATTTGGCGACCTTTTTTTGGCCGACGTCAACATAACGCAAAATTCTTAAGTTTTGTGTTATATCCAGCTTTATCATAACGCGAAGCGCCGCAAAATTTTGCGTTATGGTCGACCCCCTTGCATGATGTATATGTCATTTTTGGATAAAAATCATAAGGGGAGACCATTATGTTTTTTTCGTGAAGGGAAGGGGGCGTGCGTCATGATTTTCAAAAATTCATGCGTTATCCCCTCTTCCCGGATAATCCCGGGGGGGGGGGGATTGTAAATGTATGATCGACATCCGCTTTCCTCTAACCCAAATTTCTTACTG
Organism: Acrobeloides obliquus; assembly: GCA_034698545.1. Lineage (NCBI taxonomy): Eukaryota > Metazoa > Nematoda > Chromadorea > Rhabditida > Cephalobidae > Acrobeloides > Acrobeloides obliquus. The sequence continues at coordinate 14,093 of JAQGBS010000260.1, read as the reverse complement.
AAGAAATACTATGAATGAAAAACTTTTTATATCACATTTTAGCTTTGGTGGTTTTCCGGCACTAGACCCCAATTGGGCCCCTATCAATAACACTGTTTTATGGCAAATGATAGGAACATATGAATCTTCTTATGCTGTACCATCTCTTCTACAATCCTTGGTGTCTGTAGACTATATGAATAATAGTGAAAATGCATTATATTTATATCAAGTAAGCACACGTGTACGCACGGGGTAACAACATGGGAAAAAAGTTAACCAGGAACAAACTGTCATGGTCAAAGGGTTAGGAATCCACGACCGCAGGTCGAGGTTCGATTTAGAAAAAGAAATTTCTGGGTTCCAAAAAATAAAAAAAGCCACTTTTTTGGCTCATCTTGTATATAAAATCTTTAACAGCTCTTGCGCAAGTAAGGTTCTTTGATTCCGGATTCATTTATTTGATTACTTCACCAAAAAAATTTAGGGACCTTTAGCATTACCGAGAGATTTCTATGTGTTGCCACAATTTTTAAAAGACATAGATGATTATTTGGAAGGAATGATTGAAATGATTCAAGGATTTAAAGACGAAATAGGGTTAAATGTTACTGACGATTATGTAGCTCAGGTATAACAAATTGATTTGCAAATTTTCATTTATATTATAGCAAATTACCTCAGTCATAGAGCTTGAAGTCAATTTAGCTTTAGCCATGGTACCAGATGATCTCATGAGAAATTCTAAACAGCAATATAATCCTTACAAACTTGATAAGCTTCAGAGTTCTTATTCTAATATTGATTGGAATACTTATTATGTGGTAGGATTTTAGTATAAGCAAAAATGTTGCTAATCACTTATACCAAGGCACGTTTTTCGCCCACAGAAAGTCAAAATTTTCGGGGATGTTTGTACACGTGTGGTGCCATACATATCAAACCGTCTATATAAGAAAAATTATTAACAGGAAAATGATCTATGACCAAAAATAGGCATATGCAAAAATTTTCATGAAAATCGGAAAACTTGATTTCGAGACGGAATTCGAACCCGCGACTATAAATGAACTCCTGCCACACTAATCACTCGGCCATAAGATTCTGCAGCCTTTAGGTACAATCTATAATTCGTTTTACTCGTCTCGTTGAGATGAATCTAATGGCATTACTCGTTTTTAAAATTTCAAGTTTCCGCTAATTTTTGTCAAAAAAAATCGCCGAAAGACCACATAAATTGAGTCTGCCTATTTTCACTTCTGGACTTTATATGTAGTTGTTAATAATAAAAAATTTGTAGAACCTTCTGTCATCAGTAGATAAGGCATATGTTAAAGATCAATATATCGTGGCACAGCCAGCATTTTTGAGGGCATTGGATGATATATTACATCAGTATGATATGAGTACTATAGTGAACTTTGTTATGATGAGATTGATACAGGTAGATATACTCAAGTCTTGAAATTGAGCAAGTCAGAAACGAAAGCTTACTAAAATTTCTCGGACCGACCTTATGGTCCTTTGGTTCCATAGTTCTAGATATGGGTCTGAGCTTGCAGGGGCTTGGGGGGAGAGGATGTGGGGAGAAGGGAGAGGGAAAGAGTTATCGAGTTATCTTGATACAAGGAAAACAATATACTTCTAACAAGGGACGTCACCCAATTGATGGGGTGGGTGTATTGAAGAAAAAATCAAACATTTTCGGATTTTTATGAGAAAACCGTCGATTCTTAGGTTTTTCTAGGCGGGGCATCGATTACGCGCACTCCCAAACCTTGAAAATGCTTCCTTGACCCTGATTCAGAGAAGAAATCGGTGTATTGAAACGAAAATCAATTTATTTACGTAAATACATATCCTTTCCCTGAATCAGGGTCAAGGAAGCATTTTCAAGGTTCGGGAGTGCGCGCAATCGATTTCCTGCCTAGAAAAACCTAAGAATCGACGGTTTTCTCATAAAAATCCGAAAATGTTTGATTTTCGCTTCAATATACCCACCCCATTCTCTGAATCAGGATCAAGGAAGCGTTTTCACATTTTGGGATTGCGCACAATCAATTGCCCGCATAAAATTACCCCTAAAAATGATCATTTTAGAAAATAAATTTTTCGTGATAATTTATCACCCTCCCTTTAAGGAAAAATTACTTTTATTTTAATGAAATCGACTATGGAGAATCTTTTAAAAAAGGTTTCGTTTCAATCGGGGATTATCAGTTGGGTTACGTCCCTTGTAAAAAGTGAAAAATGCTCACTCTGTTCTGATACTATGTTCCAGGAGGGCTCGAGCCTTCTGTTACATCATTATTATTATTTTAAGGGAACTTCTGGTGTCATCGGTGGAGATATGCGTTCCATTATGAAAAGAATGAAAAATAAAGTTTATAAAGATAAAGTTTATGATTTAAGCGAGGATGCCATACAATCTTGTATGGAATCTCTAATGGTCTATATGCCATATGGAATGGGTATGGCTTATGACTCAAATTATAAAAGCTAATAAATAAATTTAGGATATACTTACATTAAATACATTCAAGAAAGAGATCTAGTCAAAGCTGATGTCAAAACCATGACTGGATATATAATTGACGCTTTTGTAAACATGACCATGACCCTTGAATGGATGACGGAGTATTCTAAAGAGCAGTTGGTAAACAAGAGTAAGAGACAGAGATATTGGTTTCATATGGGCACTCAAAACCCTTGTGCCATGATTTGGCTCTCTATATTTCCTTACCCTGATCCAAGATTCTTTGTCTTCATGAGGTCACATACTACAGTGGATTCTTGAGGTCCCCCAAATCAAAAATTCAAAAAAACATATCTCCAAAATTTCCATGGGCCAAGCCATGAGCTCAAATAAACTAAACATTTTTAGAAAACAACCTAGTCAAAAACATTGGATGGCCTCATTGGTTCCTGGACTTTTCTCCATATGCAGAAGTTAATTCAGTTGACCCCTATCATTATCTTTATAAAGACATCCTATCGATGAATCAAAGTGACTATTACCACATTTATTTGAAGCTTACCCAAGCATATCAGCTTACTGAAAATTTCCAGCTTTTGGAGAAAGAACCTGATAGGTAAGCATGCCATAAAGATGGGAGGAAGATAAAAAATTTCAGACAAAATTTCTTACAATCACCAGCGATGGTCAATGCTTGGTATATTCCAGAAAGGAATTCTATTACATTCCCTTATGCGGCTTTTAATCCGCCTTATTACAGGTAAACATTTTTCAAAATTTGTTTTTGACGCTTGATTTCTTGCTAGAGCCAAACCCATTTGATCCCATGAGCCTGGAACATGCTCTAAAAGACCCTTACCCCGCAAATTTTTTTGAGCACAGAGTATTTTTTGCGAACAATATTTATTTAAGAAAAGTAAAATCATCCAGCTTGAAATTTAAACACGATAAAATTGCCTAAATTAAAATTCAGGCAAAGTAAAATCGATTACGAATCTAACTGGCTTCAGGACCTTAAAAAACCCCCAATTTGGGTTAATATTTTAGTACTCTGCGAGCACACTTTTTAGGCTCGATTTTCCACAAGCCTATAACTATGCTGGACAGGGTGGAACAGCTGGTCATGAACTCACTCATGGATATGATGATGAAGGTAACTTTTTTTCATATAATGTTTGAATAAAAATTTGCTAGGAGTCCAATTCGGACCAACTGGAGAACTTGCTGATTGCGAATGGAATCGTTGTGGTTGGATGGATAGAAATTCCACTCTCGGTTTCATTGACATGGCACAATGTGTTGTTTCACAATATTCCAGCCAATGCTGTCCCATAAAATCCGGTTCCGTTCATTGTGCCAACGGAGCTACAACTCAGGGAGAAAATATTGCTGATCTTGGAGGTAAAAATTTCAAAAATTCAATACTTTTATATATAAAATATAGGTCAACAATCTGCTTATAAAGGCTATAGAAAGTATGTGGAAGAAATACGAAATGGAGTTGAAGAACCTAGGCTTCCCGGGCTAGAGCAATTTACACCAAATCAAATTTTCTGGATGTCTTATGGATATTCTTGGTGTATGCAACAGTCTCAAGAGAGTTTAGTGAATCAGGTAGGTTGTTAGGTATTTGATGTTGGAGAGTATAAAGAATCATAAATCCCTTTTATAAGAAAAGACAAAAAGGCTTGAGGGAAATTAAATCAAAAAATTTCTGCCAACGTTAAAATCCTATAGGAAAATATATAAAAGTAAAAAAATACTATAAAATTTTCAGCTTCTTACAAACCCTCATGCACCAGGCTCATGCCGTGTCAATCAAGTTATGCAAGACATTCCAGAATTTGGCATCGATTTTAACTGCAAAAAAGGTTCCACAAACTTATACCCAGCTGACCAACAAAGATGTAAAGTTTGGACTGGTGTATAATTTATTTATTTATGTTGTTTATCATTATAAAAAATAGAAATATAAGAATAAGTACCGGAAGACCGAACGCTACCGTGCTCGGAGGGGATAAGAAGTGATGTTTATGAAGACTCCCGAGCGCTTCTCCCTTCGAGCGTTTCCTTTCTCTGAACAGTTGTAGTGACGCATAAATATGCGAATTTTACAGGATCATTTTTTCACCTTGATCCCAAGAGGTAAAAAAATGAAAAAATTTTGTCACCGATTTCGATGATTTTGGTGTCAATCGTCTTCTCTATCTTCCCCTACAACTTTTGTAATAACATTCCGGGTTTAAATCTAACGTTCCTGAGATCGTTCGACACACAGGCTGACAAACATTATACGTTTAATATGTAGATTGTTTTTCGGCAAATCACGAGCTCAGAATTTTGAAGAAAAAAATTTTTTGAATAATTTTCAAAATGCTACTCCTCCGCCAAATTAACAGATTTTTGAGAAACTTTTTTGCAAAAATAAAGGAAATCTAGCTCTACAACACCAAGGTCTCCGATTTTGCAAATTTTGCTTTTTTCGTGAATAAAATGTTGGTGTTATAGAACTAGATTTCCTCTTCATTTTTGTGAAAAAATTTCTCAAAAATTTGTTAACTTGGCGGAGGAGTAGTATTTTGAAAAAGATGTATTTTTCAGAAAAATTTTTCTTTACTTTTATTGCTTGATTTTCAATATTAATTTATTATTAATACGAAAATTCAAAAAATTTATAAAAAGCTTAAAAAATTTTTCTTCAAAATCCTGAGCTCATGATTTCCTGAAAAAACAACCTATAGTAGGATAAATTAATCATTAAAGGTAATAATCTATTTGTTGAATTTATATTTACAATAAACATTACGAATTTGATTTTCTAGATTTTGACCAAAAGTATCAAAAATGTTTGTTATGGTACTCCTATAAACGTACTATACGAATTTTTTCCCCACTTCTAACAGCTTAAGATAAAAACAGCACAATAGTTTAAAATAAATATGCACTTTCTAATTGTTTAAAAAACTCTTCGAGAATTACACATTGGTTCAGTTGATATGTGATGGCTTTTCATTTTGCATACCAGAAAAACGGTCATGACCACGTGCAAGTTTTCGTTGTCCTTTAAAAAATTAAGACTCTGAAAAAATAGCGCAAAAATCGCAAAAAATCCGGTTTTTTATGCCATACTCTGTATTTTTGAAAAAAACCTCAATAAATTACTATTTGTAAGAAAAATTGCATTTTTTAAATTTTATTGTTTGGATCGGATCTTTGCTTGGTTGCCATACTAAATGAGGTGGCCTATTCAAATATAAGGGCGTTGGAATTAAAAATTTTGGCGATTCTCCAAAAGGGTCCCTTTCATTTTATCAACTTTTTCAACCGAGTCACTTAATCATCAAACTCAATCACTAAATACACAAAAGTTCAGCTACCGTTGACTAAAAACTTTCCCTTTATTTAAAAAACTGCTCATCAAAAAACCAACTTATACATGATAGATATTGACCTTATAAAGACATCTAAAAACAAATATCGACATAAATGTTGCCTATAGCATTACTAGTAGCATAAAAACTGTCTAAATAAAAAAATAAATTTGACAAAGGACGCGTACGAGTTGATGACCCGATTTTCAAAAAAGGTTGGTATATCTTTGAAGAACATCAAAAACTAGTAACTTATGCGCTGAAATTATGCAAATTCCATATGCAAATTTTGCATAAAAATCTTTAAATATCGATATCTTACTGAAAAAATGAAAATTTTTGGTGAAAAGTCATAATGGAGTACCATTATGATTTTTTGTTGAAATTTTATATAAATTTTGGGTAAAGAAATAAGGAAGTTTCTTATTTTTTTATATTTGAGAAGTCGAAAAAAATAGGGTTAACTGGGTGCTGCCCAATCATGGCATATATTTTTTCCGTTAAATCAGATTTTAGTATACTTATTACCATGTATTCTATGAATGATTGTCATGAAAATTCCGTGGACAAAAATAATATTTTGTTGGAGAAAGCTATTTTGTCTGAATTGGACAAATTTGTAAAAAGTGGAAAAGCTAAAAATGGGAAGTCCAAATATGGTCAACATAAAGATAAAAATGGGCATGTGGTCAAGGTAATAAAAAGTATAAAAAGTTTTATAAAAAATGTTAGATTTTACCTGAGATCTTTTATGAAATTTTACATTTTCTCAACCGGACTGAACTTGAAAAATGTCAAATGATTTCAAAAAATTGGCACACTTTTATCTCTGCACAAAGTCACTTATTACAACAACAAATTGTAGAAGAGCTAGATTTGCTTAAATTTGAAAAGGTTTTGAAAATTGATGATCATGAAGGCAAGGGAGATGAAGATGTTGGAATAAGTCAAAAAAATTTGGATGAAGAAAAAAATATGGTCAAATGGCGCTTTGCAGTGGTGAATAATTTTCATGTCTATGAGTTTGATGAAGAAAAATATAAAATTTTGAAAGAAATTCAAGAGCAGACCAGAGATTTTATTCGTGTCAGAAAAATGACGGTAAATTGTTAAGATTTAAAATAGAGTACCGGAATTCGGGCTCTCTGCGCTCGCGATTTCTCCAAGAGTGACTCCGGACGACACTTCCGAGCGACGCTCCTCTTTAAAAAATGGCATACGGGGTAATTTTTTAATAGGAGGTATTTTATTTATACGTAAAATAATATAAATTGATTTAGATCAACTTAGCCAATCGCGGTTTCCATTTTGGCACAAATTTCGAAACTACGCTTTACTGGCTATCCTTGACATCAAACAAAATCATCCGAACATTGGAAGTGGATATAACTTTATGTCAAAATGGAATACAGAAAATTGTTGAAAATCCTAGATTTTTGAAGTTTTCTGGTACTTTGTCCATCAAACTTATAAATGGACGGAATGTTAGACTCTATGAAGCTCCGAGTTTAATGGAATTTTTTAATTATAAAGAATTTGAATGTATGGATAGAAAATTTATTGATTTCGGGAAAATCAGCAATGAAAATTTTGTCGAAGAATATGTCAAGGTAGGAGTTAATTTTGAAAATTTGATCTTAATTTTTTTCAAACTATAATTTTTAGTACTACTTCTTCCTTCTCTTCACTTTTCTATCCTCATTCCCTTGAAGGTAGTACAGGCAATTGGAAATTTGAAATCCTGCAGCAGCAGGTTTTCGTTTCAATACACAGACTTTTAGCGGAAAAATTCATTTTTGCATCGTTTCTTTAAATTTTCATAAAATGAACATTGTAACAATTTTTTATAACTCGAGGAGATGAATAAAATGGTACCAAAATTATCCAATTTGAACATTGTTTCTAGTTCTTGGAACAAAAACTCTGATTCATGTTTTCGTTTCAATAACCTAAAAAATGTTCAAAAAGGATAATGTTGGTGTCATTTTATTCGTCTCATAGAATTATAAAAATTGCTACAATGTTCATTTTAGACAAATTAAAAATCGATACAAAATGGATTTTTCCGCCAAACTACTGTGTATTGAAACGAAAACCTGCTCAAGCGGAAATTCAAATTTTCAATTGCCTGCACCACTTTTAACCTCAGCACATCTCTAGCTTTTTAAATTTTTGAAAATGGACGATGCTCTTTGTCCACTTATAACCAATTATCATCACATACAGTAGTTTAATTTACATTTTTTAGCTCTTCCAAAAACTACCTGCTACAGATCTTTGGAAACTCTTCCGCACCATGGAAGCTTCACCAACAGCTTTAGCTATCCAAAATGGAATCAATTTTATGGAACAACCTATTATGAAACCATATATTCTTCGAATAAAAAGCAAGAGCATTTTATCTGGTTTGTTTGGCAATAAATTTGTTAAATCGCCCGAAAATTTTGTCGAGAAAAACTACCGAGTTAGCCGGAAGTATGATAAATGGTTTCTCGTTGTGGTTCTCAAAAATTTTGGTATAGAAGGTTGCAAGACTATTTTTGAACTGTGCCATGAAGAAGAATAAGATTTAAAACATAGAATTTTGTTTATTTTTTGTTTAAAATAAAATATTTATTAAAAGTTTACTTTTATTTTTTGAAAAAAAGAAAAGAGAAAAAAGGAAAAAATGATACCACAGTTTGAACTTTCCAAAAAACAAAGTTGTCAAAAATAGAAATGTCTTTTAAGTATATTCTCACCGCTGATCTTATGTACTAAATCACCCTGCTGAGAGTTGTTAAATGACAAATCTGAATGAACTAAGAACATTCAATGTTGGCCTTTATCCCAATTGACATAAGAAAACTGGTTTTCATCCAACTCCAATTTTCCAGAACATTATTGTACTTCCACTCAACCATATTCCATTTGAATTGTAAAAAAGTTGAGAAATTTCTTAATCCAAAAAGGAATTTTGAAATACACTTGATACCGATGCCAAATTTCCTTCTACTAGAAGACATCTTTCTTGTGCATGAGGTAAAAACTCGATAAAATTTTTTCACCAAATTTCACAAAAGTGGTTTTCACCAAATTTCACAAAAGTGGTTTTCACCAAATTTCACAAACGTCTTAGAATTTTTCCCTGATCACGATGACGTATCGTGTTAAGAATTTGGATCGCACCTTCAAAAGTTAGTCCAGACAGACACACGCACATTACACATTGTATATAATAAGATTGAAAATTATTGAAAAAATCACTCGAAAATCGCAAAAATCCGGTTTTTAACCACCTGTAAAATAATGATAATTTATCAATGAAAGCTCAGGTATATAAAAAATCATAAAATTTATATAGATGATTCTTGAAAAGATTTATAACATTTCTCTAGTTTGGCCCATCCGTCCAAAGTTCTACTATTCAATGATACTTTAGGGTCTTCAAAAATTTCTCTTGTTATCGTTAATTCAATTTGTGTAATCTTGAGTATTTTTATCCTCTTCCTTGGCCTACCGCTATTTTCTTCATTTTTAGAAGAATTTTGAACAAAAAGAAAAAGATTTCTCAAACTACCACTTTCAAAGCATTCCGAATTTAAACTGGTGGCAAAACTAATATCTTCAGTTTCGGTCAAGGTTTCTTCATCGGTTTGAGTGGTATTATCCATTTTTTCTAAACTCAAGTACTTCAAAAATTTATGTTAAAATATAAAAAGCACAAGTCTATTCAATAATTTCAAAAAAGTAACAAACTCAAGTGATCAAGATTACAATGAAAAATATAGGATGAGTAAAAAAATGTACTCAAATGTAAACATTGCAAGAGTGGTGTCTTGCTCTTATTTTGTGTGCTTGCAAAAATGTAGCTTTGTGAAAAACTCACAAAACTTACTTACCGACAAAAGATTAAATTCGAGATAAAGTGAACAAATTTAAGCAAACGAATCGGTGTCAGAAAACTTAAAGAAAACGCAAAAGATGAAGTGACACGATGCACCAAAATGCCGAAAAGGTGCAGGGAAGGGTAAAATTTTGAAAATGGGTCAAAACCCCCAAAACCTCATGAGATAGTACTTGTTTTGAAGTGCTCGATGAGCTGAGTCGAATGGCGATTTTTAAAAATTTTTAACTCTCGCCTACAACTTTTCGACATCTTGGTACGCCGTGGACATATCTTGTGAATAAAAAACAGAGTTTGTATAGATTCAAAATTAAGGCGTAGTTTAAGCAGTAAAATCTTTAAAAGTTTTTAAAGCTATTTTTTTATATTTTTAGTTTTATTGATCACAAAAGTATTCGCCTTGGTGACAAAAATACAACATTGAAGATCTCTGTTGGGGGAGGGGAGAACCATACTTGCTTTTTTATCAGAAAAATACTTTAAAAAATAGCTTCACTCGAGATTTTTACAAGTCATTGTTAGCAAAAAATAAAAAAGGCTATAAACAATTAATCTATAAATATCAAAACTCAATTTTTCAAAATTATTTTCTATAACTAATTCTTATGATCGTGTTCTTTCTTTATGATTACCAATAAATCACTGGGAAAACAGGTCGTAAATCGGAAGTACATGACTTACAAAAAGTTGTCTAAAAAGCTAAAGAAAGGTAGACTAATTTATATAATTTTTTAAACAAAATTAAATATTGCCAGAACTAAAGTAAACAATTTTAAATAATCGCAAAAAACGCCTTTCGGGAGATTTTTTCTCCGCAGGGACCATGGGGTCAGAGGAACTCAGTTCCTCTTGTTGCGGCGAATTCGTGACAAAAAGGTACAGGGTAGCGCAAAAAATGAGATTTTGGCAATTTTTAATTTTTACCAAAATAACCCTATACTATGCGAGAAATCGATTTTGATAATTTCCAAACCTTGAAAACGCTTCCCTTGTCTTGAATTAGCCTATTTTCTGCAAATTTCGTTTTATATACTTTTTTTAAAAATCATTTTGTGAGGTACAATTTATGATTGACAAGAATCTAAACTTGATTCTTTGCCTTGCCCTCTAAATTTCAAAAGCTTTACCTTCTAAACAAGTTCTTCAAAAAATTGTCAATAACATGGCTTAGACACGTTATGACTTATCTTATTTTTGTTTGGCTTTCTTTCATAAAAATCCTGTTTTATTGTAGCTAAAATCGGGTGAAAAGTACAGAATGATTTAAGCACAGTTGGAAGCTGTTCATATAAAAGTGTCGTGTTATTTATAAATGGCTTATTTTGAAATTTTTACAAGGTCAATTTTCGGTATTTTTATATTAAAATAGATTTGTTCATATTTTACAAAAAATATTGACTTTTAAATTTTTTAGATATGCTTTCGAAAAGTTTTATATTTCTAATTTCTTCAGCTTGTCTTGTAACATGCGACAGTAGTTGGAGTGATGGGGACAACTGGATTGAAGCTTCCTTAAAGGGTATAGATAATTTTAATGTCTCATAAAGTTGTCCAACATGGGGCACGGCGGTTTTTTTTGCTAAAAATTTTTGAAGGAAATTAGAAATTTTAAAAATGAGACATCCAGTCTACTCAGCTTGCGGAAAAAAGTAGAACGAATACCATAACATAGGGTTTTCCTTCCTGAGCCCATGGCCAAGTGGCTAAAGTGACAGATTTGCAGTTTATAGGCTATCCGTGGCGGATCCAAGGAGGGGGAAGAAGGATTCGAATCCCGATTCGAATTTAAAGTTGTCCAAATTCCAATCAGCTTTCCTCATCTCTTTGTCCAATGTTGACCTTAATGAGATCCTTCTAGTGCCATTAAACATGCATAACCCTTATCGCTGAGTCATTTAGTCAGATTTTTCAAAAAGCAATATGTTTAACTTTTATTATTATTTTTATAGCCTCATCATTCTACAACCAGCTTCCCTCATCTCAACAAAATCAACTCGAAAACATTGCCGACAGCGATCAACTGACAGAGAGCCAAATTATGCAACAGTTAAGCCAATATGGTAATAATCAACTACAAGGAAACCAACGAGTAGGATTTTAAATTCCCTGAATCAGGGTAGAACTTTAAAATTTAGCAACAGTTTTCTCAATGGTTACAACAGTTGGCACAACAAAATCTACAATTTATGCAACAAGCACGATCGATTTTTAATGGGGTGAGCTCACAGGCACAGCCTTATGGACTGCAGATTTTGGTAAGTTTCATCATCCTTTTGCAACAGGGACTTTAGGTCACATCCGTGGCGGATCCAGCGAGGGGGAAGAAGGGGCATACCTCCTTTTCACAACATCTAGTTACCCTATTTTTCCTCGCAAACATCTAGTTACCCTACTTTTTCGGGCTTTACTTTGACATTTTAGCAAGTCCTCCAAAATCAAAATATCAATCCCAATCAAGAAGAAGACCAAGTCAACAACATCATTCGAAACTCTCCAAGCAATGTTCGAAACGAACTTTTGAACGCGTGGAACCAACTTCAGCAATACCAATTACAACAAACACAACAAACGAGTGGCGTTGGATTTAGTTTCAACAACGATATGAGAACTATGGGCACGGGGTATAGTGGTGGTTATGGAAACTATGCATACAATCAAAATGCTAGAAATGGATATCGGAGAGATCAATATGGTCAAGGGCAATATAGTCTAAGTCAGAATGGATATGGACAAGGTTAGAGCTATGATTATTGTTGGTTGGATGCGGTTGGCTAATAGGATCGGTAGAATCGGAGCGGGTCGAATAGGACCGGATCTGTTTTCAGGACCGAATATAGCCGGTAGAATTGGAGCGGGTTGGCTCAGACCAGTATAATCCAGTTTTGTTCCTGTAACAAATTTCTCTTTTTAGGCTCGCAATACAGAAGCCAATACAACCAAGGCTATCCAAATTCCCGCTATACCAGTCAATACTCTAATGCCTATAGTTCCGATTCAACTGGATTCCCTCTCCCACCTGGTTTAGGAGAATACGCAGCAAATAGTGCTTATACCAGCCAATATGGCCAACAAGGGTACAAACAACCAAGTTATGGACAAAGTTATACTAATGGCTATAGCCAAGGGAATGGATATGGCCAAGTAGGCTATGGCCAACGTTATGGTCAAGGTTATGGACAATCTAGACAAAGTGCGAACTCAAACTATGGTTATAGATAAAATAAAAGATCTTATTAAACAACTTTCGATGTATAAAATTTTAACCAAAAATCTTATTTTACTGGTTGCTGATAAGGATTGTTTATTTTAAAATAAACTCTTATATAATTTTTAATTTGGTATATATTTTATAATAATAATCTGTATACAGTCAACTCTAGATATAAGCGCCCTGCCCCGAAAAAATTTCCAACGAATTCAATCGTTGGAAATGCTTCCGACGTCGGAAATTTTCAACGCATTTACGACGAATAGCGCGGTTTAGCGTTGAAATAGTTCTGTCAGAAGCGTTGATTTCCACAAATAGCATTGTTTAGCACGGACTCTAACCAAAGAGCTGCATTTTTCTCCGAACCGTTTTTTCTCATTATGCGACGCCGTGTGTGGCCTCAATTTAGCTAGGGGGCACGTGCCCCCCCCCCCACCCTCAAAATCCGAAAAATGAATAATTTTTCTAATGGTTCCCCCTTCGATTTCTTGCATAGAAAAACCATTCGATTGTTTGACATTATTCAAAACTTGGAGACCAATTTCCGAAAAATTATGCAAAAAACAACCTTTTTGCTGAATTTGTGGCAAAAATGAAACAAACTCCAAAATTTAGAAACGAGTCATGTCATTAGGCTCAGCTCAACGAGACCATTAAAATTGTACCATATTGTACATAGAGGCTACAGATTTTCATGGCCGAGTGGTAATGTAACAGATTTGCAGTTTATAGGTCGCGGGTTCGAGTTCCACTTCACATTTAAAGTTGTCCAAGACAACTTTAAATTTGAATTCGAACCTATAAACTGCAATTCTGTAATACTATCACTCGGCCATGAGATCCTTCGCATCTCTGCACAATATGGTACTAGTTGTCTCGTTGAGCTGAGTCTAATAGCATTATTCGTTTTTAAAATTGTGAATTTTTCCATTTTTGTCAAAAAAACGCCGAAAAATGGACCAATTTGTTTTAAATCCTTACACATAAGGGCCCCCTTACGATTTTTGAGAAAAAATAGTTTTTTGGGGAAGTGCCCCCATCTCTTTCCGACCCTTCTCCTTACGCCACGGAGGGGGGAACAAATTTTTTGAAAAATCAAAAATTTATATAATTTAAATCATTACTTATTTCGTTACTGATAGAAAAAATTAAACCTTTTTAGAATCATTGAAA